>CAWVQM010000283.1:0-19953 GCA_963932345.1 Ophion ventricosus | reverse complement strand
TACACATCTGACAGAGCAATTTTTTTAACTCTCCCGCATTCTGTCTTTTTTTACGTGAATTTTTGACAGAGAGATAAATTTTACTCCGTATACTGAGAGAAAAGTGTATAGTATTTACATAAAACGCGCATGGTAAAAGAGAGTATAGTCGAATTCCCTATAGTTTATTGTCACCGCAATCATATGGTTAACACAATTATAAGCGAAAAGTATACGTAAACATGCGATTTTGTTGGCGTTTTTGACTATCTAGTATCTCCGAAATATTACTATACACTATTGTAAAAGGCTTTACAATATCGATATATAATGTCATAAGCAGTACTATATTCTAGGCAGTCATTGATATCTCTCTCCTATCCGCAGGTATACGACATCAACTTAAGGCCGTCTTCTAGTCTAGAATTTTGAAAAAATCGATTTTTTTTTGCATATTTTCAATGTTTAGTATTTCAAGAATATACCCTCCAAAGGAAATTTGGAAATTCCAAATATTAACGGACGTCCAGGGGATCACGATCGGTCTTGAAAGTCACGCGTTCGCTCTCAGACGTGATGAACAGCGGATTCAGCGCTCTGAACTCCGAACTTCTCATCATCAAAAAACATCAAAAGACTTCGATTTTGAAGAAGAAGGAGTATTTTAAGGACCAGGAATCGCCGATTAACGAAAGATAAGTATATGTACCATTATATGACTTAGATTGCCTGAAACTGTACTCGAATCTTTAAACGCGTTTTTCTCGAAACTACTTTTTTCGAGACGGTTGACATGATATCTCAAGTTGTAATGAACCGATTTACTTGAAATTTTTTGTGGACTTTCTCTATACACCCCTCTATCGCCCCTACCAGATTTATCGCGAAATTTTGTTACTAATTATTTTAAAAAAATCAACAATCGTGAAAAAAAACGGCAAAAAATGACCTTTTTTTTTAAACAGCCGCCATTTTGCGAATTTTTTTTTTGCCTGAGGTAGGGGCTATAATGACATCCTTACTAATTAAGAATCTATTTTTTTTTTTTTCAGATGACCAGGAGGGTTGGAATCATGTCAACCAGGAGAGACCGTTTTTTTTTCACCCCCACTTTACCAGCCTGCATCTACCAGAATTATGGATTTTTTTTTCGCCAATTTTTTTATACAATGCCAAAGGATGAATAAATATGTGGTAAAAAGATAGATACGGAAATATTTTTTGTTTTTTTTTTAATCGCATGTTGAAAAATCCCCAAATTTTGGCCCTCTAGACTAGAAGACGGCCTTAAATATGTACGTATATTAACGCAACAGAGCTTACTTTTATTTTTAAAAGCGGATTATTTTTAAGCTTATTTTTAAAAGCGGATTATGTTTAATTTCAAAAGTTTGTAAGTCCAGACAGGCTCCGTAGAAGCAGAGAGGGACCTCTAAACATTAATATTAAGGGTTTATATTTTAACAGGTGTCTTATTTCACCTTACCCCAACTCCTGAATTAGGGGAGTGTGAAAAAAAAAAATATAGTTCATTTTTTTTAAACACCTCAATATACACTGCCCACAAAAAATATTCCATTCAAATAAGATATGTTCAAATCAAATTGGTTTTTTCCTTCTCGCACAGCCTACTACGACCCTATTCGTTTCAAATATTAAATATATTCAAATTAAATTAATGAAGATCAGATTCACGTTAAATAAATAAAGATAAAACATGATATATCGCATGAACACGAGAAAGGAATATGCAGTGGGTAAAAAAAAGTATTTGTAGACCGCGTGTTTGTCAAATTGTCTTACGAAAAAAAAAAATGTTTTAGCATTTAATTTTTTTACGAAAAATTTTGTCAAACATTTTATTTTTCTTCGAAAAAAAAAAAACCAATCGTAGCTTTCAAATGTATCAGCAATTCATTGTTTATTTAATTTTTTTATCAATGATTTATGTCGCGGCGAGTTCGACGATGCTTCGTCGCGGTGTCACGTGAAAGTGATGAGGTTGTCTTTCTTCACGCAAATAACGCCTCAGTGTACACAATAATTCCTCGACCCAACGATCGAGGGCAGCACCTCACGACCCACAGCTGTTGTACAGGAACGTTTCACGAGTTCTTAAATCCTAGGAAGTAAAAGAACTCTTTTACGTACCGTTAACACGCACGAAAAAGCGAGGAAAACATGGTTGTGGCATACAAAAGAATTTGGTAATTATTCGGAAAATGACGCCCACCCCGGAGGGGAGTGGGAGTTGGGGCGGTTAATAGACATTGACCCTCTGATCACGATGGTGAAGAGAAATCGCGGCGGTCACCCCCCCCCATAAAAAGTGATGGGGTTTTGAAGTTCGCGGAAATACCAACGCAGATAAACCAGTAATCGCTACTGGAGCGGGTGGCTACTGGACCACGGGGGGGTCCGGGGGGTTTCCCAAACAAACACAAACAAACAAACCCAAACAAACCCAAACGAATCCAAACAAACCCAAACACCGATCACAACACTCGTAATCTTTACCTACATGTGTACGTGTACATATGCGAATCGTACGGTAATTATGAGGGTGAGGGTGTATGTTTGTTTGGGCTTGTTTGGGTTTGTTTGTTATACTAGACCACGGGTGGCTACTGGACAAACAAACTCAAACAAACCCACACCCAAACAAACCCAAACACCGATCACAACACTCGTAGTCCTTACCTACATGTGTACGTGTACATATGTGAATCGTACGGTAATTATGAGGGTGAGGGTGTATGTTTGTTTGGGTTTGTTTGGGTTTGTTTGTTATACTAGACCACGGGTGGCTACTGGACAAACAAACTCAACCAAACCCAAACAAACTCACACCCAAACAAACCCACACCCAAACAAACCCAAACAAACCCAAACAAACCCACACCCAAACAAACCCAAACAAACCCACACCCAAACAAACCCAAACAAACCCAAACACCGATCACAACACTCGTAGTCCTTACCTACATGTGTACGCGTACATATGTGAATCGTACGGTAATTATGAGGGTGAGGGTGTATGTTTGTTTGGGTTTGTTTGGGTTTGTTTGTTATACTAGACCACGGGTGGCTACTGGACAAACAAACTTAACCAAACCCAAACAAACTCACACCCAAACAAACCCACACCCAAACAAACCCAAACAAACCCACACCCAAACAAACCCAAACAAACCCACACCCAAACAAACCCAAACAAACCCAAACACCGATCACAACACTCGTAGTCCTTACCTACATGTGTACGTGTACATATGCGAATCGTACGGTAATTATGAGGGTGAGGGTGTATATTTGTTTGGGTTTGTTTGGGTTTGTTTGGGTTTGTTTGTTATACTAGACCACGGGTGGCTACTGGACAAACAAACTCAACCAAACCCAAACAAACTCACACCCAAACAAACCCACACCCAAACAAACCCAAACAAACCCACACCCAAACAAACCCAAACAAACCCACACCCAAACAAACCCAAACAAACCCAAACACCGATCACAACACTCGTAGTCCTTACCTACATGTGTACGTGTACATATGCGAATCGTACGGTAATTATGAGGGTGAGGGTGTATATTTGTTTGGGTTTGTTTGGGTTTGTTTGTTATACTAGACCACGGGTGGCTACTGGACAAACAAACTCAACCAAACCCAAACAAACTCACACCCAAACAAACCCAAACAAACCCAAACAAACCCACACCCAAACAAACCCAAACAAACCCAAACAAACCCAAACACCGATCACAACACTCGTAGTCCTTACCTACATGTGTACGTGTACATATGCGAATCGTACGGTAATTATGAGGGTTAGGGTGTATATTTGTTTGGGTTTGTTTGTTATACTAGACCACGGGTGGCTACTGGACAAACAAACTCAACCAAACCCAAACAAACTCACACCCAAACAAACCCACACCCAAACAAACCCAAACAAACCCACACCCAAACAAACCCAAACAAACCCACACCCAAACAAACCCAAACAAACCCAAACAAACCCAAACACCGATCACAACACTCGTAGTCCTTACCTACATGTGTACGTGTACATATGCGAATCGTACGGTAATTATGAGGGTGAGGGCGTATGTTTGTTTGGGTTTGTTTGGGTTTGTTTGTTATACTGGACCACGGGTGGCTACTGGACCCCCCCGTGGTCCAGTAGCTACCCGCTCCAGTAGCGACTGCTGGTTTATCTGCGTTGGTATTTTCGCGAACTTCAAAACCCCATAACTTTTTATGGGGGGGTGACCGCCGCGATTTCTCTTCACCATCGTATTCAGGGGGTCAAAATCTATAAATCCCGCCACCCTAGAGGGGGGTGAAGGGTGGGGGTCATTTTCCGAATAATTACCAAGAATTTTTCTGTCAGAGGTCGAAAGAGGACGCGTTTGGGTTTGGGTTTGTTTGGGTTTGTTTGGGTTTGTTTGTTTGGGTTTGTTTGTTATACTGGACCACGGGTGGCTACTGGACCCCCCCGTGGCCCAGTACCCACCCGCTCCAGTAGCGACTGCTGGTTTATCTGCGTTGGTATTTTCGCGAACTTCAAAACCCCATAACTTTTTATGGGGGGGGTGACCGCCGCGATTTCTCTTCACCATCGTATTCAGGGGGTCAAAATCTATAAATCCCCCCACCCTAGAGGGGGGTGAAGGGTGGGGGTCATTTTCCGAATAATTACCAAGAATTTTTCTGTCAGAGATCGAAAGAGGACGGGTTTGGGTTTGGGTTTGTTTGTTTGGGTTTGTTTGTTATACTGGACCACGGGTGGCTACTGGACCCCCCCGTGGCCCAGTACCCACCCGCTCCAGTAGCGACTGCTGGTTTATCTGCGTTGGTATTTTCGCGAACTTCAAAACCCCATAACTTTTTATGGAGGGGTGACCACCGCGATTTCTCTTCACCATCGTATTCACGGGGTCAAAATCTATAAATCCCCCCACCCTAGAGGGGGGTGAAGGGTGGGGGTCATTTTCCGAATAATTACCAAGAATTTTTCTGTCAGAGTTCGAAAGAGGACGAAAATAATTATTCCGATAGTTCTCAGAGTACTTTTCGATCATTGAAATAGAATTAACATGTCAAATGCGAATAGTGGCTTTCTTGGCACGGACTCACCCGTATACATATTGATTCACATCGACATACATCTCTTTCATTTTGCATAGTATAACATGACCATATATTTATTTGCGCATCCATTACGCGCACTTGTATACGTGTATAGAAAAATTGTGTGTGATGTATGCAGCGTGTAAGGATGAAATGTGCATCGAGGTGTTTGCATCGACGCGAGCGTGTGCGTGCACGCTCGCCTTGCAGCAGAGCAAATCCGAGACACGCGTTCCCTCCCGATTGCACAGGCGTCGACAGGCAATTAATTTAAATACTACGCACGTTCGGCGAGAAGCCAACCCGTTGAAACGCTCTGCGAAAGAGGACAGGGAAACGTGTGAGGGATGTGATGACAACGTTAACACATTAATCGCGTGTTTTTAATTGAGATTTTCATACAATAACGCCTTCGTACACTAATTATTTAAAAGTCTACGCCTCATTGAAGCTTCTTTTAGAACAATTTTTTAAACTTTTTTTTTGTGGCATTCAATTATAAAGAATTAATAGCATAAACAGTTTGCGCAAACAGACGTGAAGTAGATTGAACGAAAGAAAAATAATTCTTTAAAGTACAGTGCCAACAAGAATATATTTCTAAATAGGATCTATTTAAATTATATTTATTTATTTATTATATTTAATTAGTAAATAATGAATATATTTAAATTAAATAAGTAAAGATTAGAATCAAGCATATTATTTCTTCGAACGTATGGATGCATTTTTGAGTCAAAAATATTTTGATTAACGTGACTAAACGTCTATTTGACGCAAATATATATTTATGTGAACCCAAACAAACCCAAACGTTGGTCAAAAGCTTGAATCAAATAAGCAAGTATTTGTTGCAATAAAGACAGACGATTAATTCAATCAAATAGAAAAATGTTTGACTCTACGAAAATTCTATTTAATTAAAAACAAAAACAATTAAACAGATACATTTATTGAATTCAATTAAATTGTTTTTTTAAACCGATAAAACCAAATCACTGATTTATTAGGAATTAATAAAATATTTAGTTATTATACGATAGATCTTCATTTGAATAAATAAATATATTCGAAATAAATCATTTCAATAATGGAATGCAATAGGAAAAATTTAATTCCACGAAAAATCTAATTAATTCAAATGAAAAAAAATCAAACAGTCGTATTTAGTTAATATTTTTCCGTCAGTGTATAACCAACGATCCTTTATTGACGATTTCACATAACGAAATCGTTTCAAATATATATATTTTTATTTATTCCACCCATTCTTGTCGAATATTAAATATATTTTAATTAAATAAATAAAAATTCGAATCAAGCACATTCTTTCTTCGAACGTATGGATATATTTTTGAGTCAAAAATATTTTGATTAACGTGACTAAACGTCTATTTGACTCAAATATATATTTATGTGAACCCAAACAAACCCAAACGTTGGTCAAAAGCTTGAATCAAATAAGCAATTATTTGTTGCAATAAAGACAGACGATTAGTTCAATCAAATAGAAAAATATTTGACTCTACGAAAATTCTATTTAATTAAAAACAAAAACAATTAAACAGATACATTTATTGAATTCAATTAAATTGTTTTTTGAACCGATAAAACCAAATCACTGATTTATTAGGAATTAATAAAATATTTAGTTATTATACGATAGATCTTCATTTGAATAAATAAATATATTCGAAATAAATCATTTCAATAATGGAATGCAATAGGAAAAATTTAATTCCACGTAAAATCTAGTTAATTCAAATGAAAAAAAAAATCAAATAGTCGTATTTAGTTAATATTTTTCCGTCAGTGTATAACCAACGATCCTTTATTGACGATTCCACATAACGAAATCGTTTCAAATATATATATTTTTTTTTATTCCACCCATTCTTGTTGAATATTAAATATATTTTAATTAAATAAATAAAAATTAGAATCAAGCACATTCTTTCTTCGAACGTATGGATATATTTTTGAGTCAAAAATATTTTGATTAACGTGACTAAACGTCTATTTGACTCAAATATATATTTATGTGAACCCAAACAAACCCAAACGTTGGTCAAAAGCTTGAATCAAATAAGCAAGTATTTGTTGCAATAAAGACAGACGATTAGTTCAATCAAATAGAAAAATATTTGACTCTACGAAAATTCTATTTAATTAAAAACAAAAACAATTAAACAGATACATTTATTGAATTCAATTAAATTGTTTTTTGAACAGATAAAACCAAATCACTGATTTATTAGGAATTAATAAAATATTTAGTTATTATACGATAGATCTTCATTTGAATAAATAAATATATTCGAAATAAATCATTTCAATAATGGAATGCAATAGGAAAAATTTAATTCCACGAAAAATCTAGTTAATTCAAATGAAAAAAAAATCAAACAGTCGTATTTAGTTAATATTTTTCCGTCAGTGTATAACCAACGATCCTTTATTGACGATTTCACATAACGAAATCGTTTCAAATATATATATTTTTATTTATTCCACCCATTCTTGTCGAATATTAAATATATTTTTATTAAATAAATAAAAATTCGAATCAAGCACATTCTTTCTTCGAACGTATGGATATATTTTTGAGTCAAAAATATTTTGATTAACGTGACTAAACGTCTATTTGACTCAAATATATATTCATGTGAACCCAAACAAACCCAAACGTTGGTCAAAAGCTTAAATCAAATAAGCAAGTATTTGTTGCAATAAAGACAGACGATTAGTTCAATCAAATAGAAAAATATTTGACTCTACGAAAATTCTATTTAATTAAAAACAAAAACAATTAAACAGATACATTTATTGAATTCAATTAAATTGTTTTTTGAACAGATAAAACCAAATCACTGATTTATTAGGAATTAATAAAATATTTAGTTATTATACGATAGATCTTCATTTGAATAAATAAATATATTCGAAATAAATCATTTCAATAATGGAATGCAATAGGAAAAATTTAATTCCACGAAAAATCTAGTTAATTCAAATGAAAAAAAAAAATCAAATGGACGCATCTAGTTAACATCAATAGAACTTTTCCGTCAGTGAATTTGTAAACACGTGGATTGGAGTCTATTGGAAAGCAATTTTTTTAAATTTTTATTCAGCACGGTACTGGCTGTTAAAAAAAAATCCGCCTCGTGGAAACATTATTCAAGAGCGTACCGAGCAAGTCTATAGATGCATATCCAATACCCATTGCACCCTCTAATTTTGAACATCCATTTAAAATACCGAAGCTCGCGGGATCATCTTTTCGTCAATTATTTTTCTACATCGGTAGTTTTGTTTTTACCAATTTTTTAACCTCCTCAATATGATTTATTTCTGCAGAAAAGCTTAATTTATTTAGCCAAGACGAGGAAAAAAAAAAAATAGTTGTATAACGATACGAACGCGGAAAAATAAATATGCAAACCGACTTAGCTCAGCAAAAAAACTGAACTCGTGCTGCAAAATCAACTATCCCGACGCTGTGGCTTGAAGTTTTTTTTTTTTTTTTTTTTTATCTTCCACCAAGGTATCAATTTTCACAGCGATTAAGGGAGAATTATTAAAGAGCATAGAAGGCGACTGTGTAAATGACGTTTCCGTACAGGCGCTTTGTTCCAACAATGACAAGAAAAAAAAAAAAAAAAAAAAGAAAAAAAAAAACGAGTGAGTTCTTGCGGGCATGGAATTCATATGGGGGAGCCATGACTCGAGTTTCACGCCTCGTGTGGCTCGAGAGCAAAGCGAATGACAGGTTCGCAATCTCCACGAGTCCTCCCACACACGAACGTTTCTCGCCACCGCGTCATCCGCATTGTAATCATAATTTTTTTTTTTATTTCTCGTTCTATGCACGCGTGGATTATTTTTCTTCAACACCCCTGCTCCCCCCCCCCCCCCCCCGACCCTTCTCTCTCTCTCTCTCTGTGTATAAATGGTGCACGTTTTTTTTTATCATCAAAAAAATCTAAGGATTTGAATTCTTTCAGCTCCTTGAATGATGAAATCATGTCATTAATGGACGGTAAGATCGTTGATACGATTTTTTTCTTTCTTTCCATTCTCAATTTGCCAGAAACATACGAGGCGTGTAAATTAGGCAACGAGACTGGCAACGTAGAGTTCGAATTGACATCACTTGGGAGCGGGGACTTGGAGGGGAGGCAGGTGGACATACGCCTTCAGTACGAGTTTCAACTCGCCAGAGTCATTTGGTTGTCCGTAGCGATTTTTTATTTTCTTCGTTAAACAGTTTTTTTGTTTCTTCTGGTGCGTTCTAAAAATGAGTGACATCAATTTCGAGGGACCGGTGTGCTATCAGATTTTGCTTCAGACTTGGGCACAGTGCAAGGGAAACTTTTGCAAAACTTCAGCAGGCTTACGGAGACAGTGTTTACGTGTCAAGGGATTTTTCGGTGATTTAAGGGCGCGGTAAGGTTAATTCGGTGAAAAAGAAAGCATATTTTTAAGATTTTTTTTCGACGATACAGGCAATGCTGGTTTATTTAATTAATTTCCATACAATAATACAACATCCGAACTATATTTTCCGAAATTTTCATTGCAAAATATTGATAAATAAGCCGGTGGCAGCAAATCTCCGCGGGCGCCTCGAAAAAAAGTTGTTTTGCGGTGTACGCTATAACTCGTCACTGGATCATCTGAAACAAAAAAATCAAAATGCGTTTATTAGGTGAGATGTTTCTCGAGGTAACGCTGCCGAGTTTTTTTTTTTTTATAATTATGTTTTATCTTACAATAACAAATTTGCCGAGTTTTTTAAGCGAAAATCGCGTTTTTGACTTCCAAGTGCTGCCGAAAATGAAAAAATCGATTAACACATAAAAGAGCAACATTTCAACAATATTTAACAAAAAATTCATCCAAAAATTTGGGAAATTTTGCCGGTGGAGCCTGGTTTCCGGAGACCCCTAAAAAAAAGTGTCTTCGTGGGGGTCAGGATAACTCACGATAGCTTTATCTGAAATTAAAAAACCAATTTTTTTCTGTTGGTAGATAAGTATAGCTCGTGATTGAACGAAGGATTTTAAAAAAAATTGAAATTTGAATTTTTGGCAGAGTCGTATGCAAAATAATTCAATTTTTGGTACAATTTACACTACGTATAGCGTTGTAAAATTAATTATAGTCTTGTAAAATAAATAAATCACACCCCTCTGATCCCACCAAATACAGAGCAGGAGCTTAGACCCATGGATATTTGGCTTTGCCACTGATGTTGATGGTTGGCCGGGCTTAACCCATGACTCTCTGCGCTTCGGATTGTCGTAATGGATCCATTTTTCATCACCAGTGACAATTCGATGCAAAAAACCTTTTCTTTTCTCCCGTTGAAGCAGCAGTTCACATGTCAAAAGACGCCTCTCAATGTCCCTTGCTTTCAATTCATATGGGACCCAATGTCCTTCCTTCTGGATTATGCCCAAAGTTTCAAGACGTTTTCCTACCGTTGATAAGTCAACTCCCAATGATGTAGACAATTCTTGAAGTGTTTGAGATGAGTCTTCATTGAGCAATGCCTCCAACTCATTATCTTCAAATTTCTTTCGGCTGGCCAGGTCGCACCTTGTCATCCAAGTCGAAAGTCACCAGCTTTAAAACGTGCAAACCACTTCCGACACGTTTGCTCAGCTGGAGCATGTTCACCATACACTTCCACTAAAATACGATGAGCTTCAGCAGCACTTTTGTTCATATTGAAGTAATGAAGTAAAACTCCCCGCAAAAACACTTTATTCGGCACAAATGTTGACATATTCAATAAATTATAAAGTGTTGTTATTTACGATTCAAAAAGAGGTTATGTACAGCAAATGACATGCAATGATAGCTGTTTCGCGATTAATACATTACTGTCGGTAACAACGAAATACTGTACTACCTACGCCATCTCTTGTAAAACGCTACGAATTAATTCCAACGCCTAATAATTAAAAAAAAAAAAACCCTCGTTCAGTCACTAGTCAATGCTATTTTGAAGAAGTGTGCAAAATTTCAATAAGATCGGTGCATTGGTTTTTGAGAAATCGTGTCCACCGATTTCAAAAATAGTGTTTTGAGAAAAATGCGTATACCTTCGTCGCTCCCGGCCGGTCTTACCCAACGGGGGGAATTCCCAAAAGCTCTCTCTCTCTCTCTCCTAGACTTTTATTCCGATTGACTTAAAACTTTGGGAGAATATTCTAGACATATTGTACTATTAGAATAAAATTTTTAAAATAGATTTTTTCGGATTTTCAAACCCACGTAACCCCTTAACTGCATTATATTTCCGATACGAAACAAATCGAAGTAACGATTTTTTTTTCCTTCTACAATATGATGCTGATATATTATTAATTTGGCGAAGAAGCGTACACGGAGAGAATTAAATGTTAAAAATTACCGTGCAGTAACGGTAACCAGATGACAACCCTGAAACTTCGCTTATTATTACTGAGTTAAACACAGATTTTCACGAAAATAAAATAAAATTTCTTCTTCAGATAGAAAATTTGACCAGATTTTCTAGTAAATTTTCATGTGTAACAAAATACGCAAAACTTAAATTTAAAAAATATATAATATCAGCGAAATTTTACTGTGCATTTTATTATTTTATGCCTTTCAAAAATGTCTATAAAAAAGTATCATGTCTATAACAGTTATTTTAAGATTTATTATAAAATTTAATGACTGTTATAGGAAAATGTATTGTGCTCTCGATAAAAATTATCGTGCGCGCTACCCTTCTTGTATAGTAAAATTTTCGCTACGTATTTGAAATTTTCTGTAACGTGAGTTAAAACAAAACTTGTCGCATACGAATTATTATGCATTTCTCACTTGTCACCAAATTGAAATATATCACGGTAATTTTTACCGTGAAATTCACGACAAAGATTACTTTTTAATTCACTCCGTGTATATTGCATTGAAAATGAAATATTAATTCTCAAGAAATAAAAGAATCAAATTTTAATTTTAGCATTATCCGTTATAACGGTTCGTGTGCTTGTAATAAAGGATCGTAATGACTACGCGAAGAAAAACTTCAACTTTTAACGCATGCCTAACTGCACCTTTCCCACTGATTACGACCATTATTATATTATTTTTATTATCATGAGTCACCGCGGTCTCGTCGCGACATCCAGCGTTGATGCGGTGAGCTCCGGTTTCCGCGCTATAAATCCCAAGATTTGCATTATTTCTTTTATTTTTATTCTACTTTTTTTTTCTCCTTTCTTGCGAAGCACCGCGCGTTTCGTTATACGCGAGTGCATTTTACGATGCACTTATTGGCGACCGCTTTCACCGTCGTGACGATCACGCGGAAGCTGATCATCGACACATGTCCATAGCTGAGGGACATACACGCCATATTTTTGCAAATGCATATCGATTTCTCGCCGGAAGTCACGAGGAGAAATTCTCATTCTTGTGACTGAAATGTCATGTGAATGCGAGATAAACATTGATACGAAAACAAGTTCATAAGCGCTTATCGTCATGTTACGGTTGTATGACTCAAATTGATCCAGATATATTGAAAAATGTCAGAGTGTAAAATTTCCGTAGAATGAATCAAATAAATCAATCAAAAAATCAAATGAAATCGAAAAAAAAGTCACCTTATATTGTATCTATTAATATAGAAAGAAAATTACGTCCTCACTGACAGAAAAAATCTTTTGATGTTAACTAGATGCGTCTATTTGATTTTTTTTTAATTTGAATTAACTAGATTTTTCGTGAAATCAAATTTTGGTAACACTTCAACAATTGTCCCAAATCAAATTGGTGGTAACACTTCACCAATTGTCCCAAAACTCCTTAATTATCAAGCCTTAGCTCGGCCAGTCAGTCGATCATCGTGCCTGACAAATATATTGGGTGAAGTAAAAAGTTCTGAGCGTTTTCCGCTAGATGTCATTAGTGAGCCATATCTCACGATGTATACATCGCATCGGGTCATACTATACGGCGATTAAAAGGTGACATTACGCTTCAAAAAAAGTTCTTTGACAGTTTTGTGTTTGGTGAAGCCAGTTGTGTGTTACAGCGTTCCCAAATGGAGGTCAAAAAAGAGAAAATTCGATACATTCTTCAGTACCACTACGACCAAGGTGAAACGGCGGAGCAGGCGGCCAAAAAAATTTGTGCTGTTTATGGACCCAATACAGTATCGAATGCAACAGCAAAGCGGTGGTACCAACGATTCCGTTCTGGTAATATGGACGTCGAAGATGAGGCACGCTCTGGCAGGCCAATCGTCGAAAATGTCGATAAAATCATGGAAATCGTCGAGTCGGACCGGCATGTGAGCACTTATTCCATTGCCCAGGAACTGAAGATTAGCCAGAAAACCGTTTGGAACCATTTGCATAAGGCTGGTCTCAAGAAGAAGCTCGATGTATGGGTGCCACACGAATTGACGCAAAAGAACCTTTTGGACCGAATTGATGTCTGCGATTCTTTGCTGAAACGTAACGAAATCGACCCATTTTTGAAGTGGATGGTGACTGGCGATGAAAAATGGATCACATACGAGAACAACAGCCGAAAAATATCGTGGTCCAATCGCAGTAAGCCGGCCCAAACGATCGCCAAGCCCGGATTAACGGCCAAGAAGGTTTCGCTGTGTGTTTGGTGGGATTGGAAGGGAATCATCCACTATGAGCTGCCCCCATCGGGCCGAACACTCAATTCGGACCTCTACTATCAACAACTGACCAGATTGAAGCAGGCGATCGACCAGAAACGGCCAGAATTGGCCAATAGGAAGGGTGTTGTGTTCCACCAAGACAACGCCAGGCCGCACACATCTTTAACGACGCGCCAGAAGCTCCGAGAGCTTGGATGGAAGGTTCTATCTCACCCGCCGTATAGTCCAGACCTGGCACCAAGCGATTATCACCTTTTCAAGCATTTGCAAAATTTTCTTGATGGTACAAAACTGGCCTCAAGAGAGGCTTGTGAAAATGAGCTGGTCAAGCTTTCTACCAATAGGAACGAGGACTTCTCCAATCGCGGAATTATGAAATTGCCTTCAAAATGGACAAAAGTTATCGAACAAAACGGCGCATATTTGATCTAAATCGGATAATCCTAACTATGTTAGTTTCATCGTCGAAATAAAGTAAAAAAAACGCACAGAACTTTTTACTTCATCTAATATAACACTCTACCTTCTTTCTTTATTTCTTACATTTTTTCTCTCTTTGTTTATCTCCTCTCTGGTTTAAATCCTAAAGTCCACGTGAACGAAGTCGCGAGCAAATGTTAGTTCTCAATAAAACTGGCTAATTTGAATTTTACGGTTCATAGGGGTAGGACTATTTTTGACTGAGATGTGCTGGGTAACGTACGTTTGTTTGGTTTTGTTTGGGTTTGGCCAAACAAACCCAAGTTCGGCACGGTTTACATTACCTAGAATGCGCGAAAATTTATTTTGGATTCATTTTTCAACTGAAATGAATAAAATTCGGACATATTCGTTAAAAAATATTGACTTCCTTAAAATAAAGGACACCCTATTGTACATAGCATATATTTATATGGGAACAAATGTATTTTCATGAGGGCAAACATTGCAGGTCTCGAGGATATGAGAGTCATCGTTATCGATAAGAATTTGCAAAAGGGGTAAGTTATCCATCACATGATGCATGTGGTGCATTTCTTTCTCTCTTTCTACTCTCGTGCAGCAAGCTCCTGCTGCATATATATATATATATATATGCAGCAGGAGCTAAAGTCGTGAAGGCGTTAAACAGGCCTCGCAAGCATGGAACATTACTATCATGGCAGACAGCTGACTTCTCTCACACGGTTTTAACCTGCGAGAGTCAACTGAGGCCCAGCGAGCAGCTAAACAAAAGTAACACTTTCAAAATTAAAGCGATACGCCGCCTCGCGTGTCTGATATCCGCACTTCCCCAAAAGATACGTGTGTAATGCATGTTAATACCCAATAATTATGATATGCAACGAAACAGAGCGATGACTGAAGCCCTTTTCATTGGACGGTACAGAGTTAACGTAAAGGGGTTGAAAAGCACTGGCTGGTATCTAAATTTTGTTTTTCCCTGGAGAACGATGAAGACACCGGATATGATAAACTGTTATCAATATGCAGATGCGCATTTTGACGTACAAATTTGTGTACGAATTTAATTAATACGCAATAAATCAGCGAACAAACTTGTTTTTGCCATTACGTATTTTTTTTATTGGGAGTACAAATTAATTCGGTCCGTTTTCAAGAGATGGCTCTGGCTGTTATGAATGTTTCATAGTGACAGCTGATTTCGGTGGTTTCAGAAAGGTTAGATATCCGTCAATAACATTCAGTTTATATCGTTTTGATTTCCATTAAAAACCTTGTTTTTTTACTGTGTTGAATATGTCAAATTTTGTGTTAACTAAGCAGCATTTGCGGGAAGTTTTACTTTTCTGCTTTAATTGGAAGAAAAGTGCAGCTGAAGCGCATCGAATGCTTGTTGAAGTTTATGGTGATGACGCTCCGACTGATAAATCATGTAGGGAATGGTTTCGACGCTTTAAGAACGGTGATTTCAGCGTTGAAGACAAGCCTCGCCCTGGACAGCCAAAAAAATTCGAAGACAATGAATTGGAGGCATTACTCGATGAACAACCTGGCGATTCCATTACGGGCGATCGGTATAGACTACAATTGATTCGTTTGAGCCGTGCATTACGAGAAAAACGGCCGGAATACGAGCAAAGACATGACAAAGTTATTCGTCTGCATGACAACGCTCGGCCTCATATCGCAAAAGTCGTAAAAAAAAAATTTGGAAACGCTCAAATGGGATATTTGACCGCCCCCGCCCTATTCTCCGGACATTGCTCCTTCTGATTACTGGTTGTTCCGACGGATGCAGCAGGATTTAGCAGCTCACCGATTCACTTCTTTGGCAGAAATCGAAAATTGGCTCAAAACTTGGATCGCCTCAAAAGACGAGACTTTTTGTTCGCGATGGAATTCGAAAATTGCCTGAGAGGTGGGAAAAAGTAGTAGCCAGCGATGGACGATACTTTGATTAATCTATTCATACCTTTTATTTTGAAATAAATGGATTTTTTACCACAAAAAAACGCACCGAATTAATTTGTACTGCCAATATTTATGAAACAACTTTGGCAGATATATCCAGTACCAGCTTTTGCCCGTGACTTCGTTCCCGTGGACTTTAGGATACGACTCGCGCGCCACCTACTTTACGTTGATGGTACTATGTCAGAAACTTTCACGCAAGTGCCAACAACAACTGTACAAAGTTTCAGCTCAATCGGATGAACGATGCGCGATCGCATGGAAGACGAACACACAGAAGTTCATTTTGATATGTTAGAAGATTATTGATTCAAATACCGTTTTCTTCTATTCCGTCGCAGATAGTTGAGAGCGCGAGAATGAATTAGCGGTTAAGAGTGAACGTACAACGCGGGAAAGTCGAGAGGATGAAACGAATTTTTCGAATAGGTAGGAACACGGTAATGTCTAACCTGGCATTATCTGTTTGTTCCTGTAGCGCAATAAGAAAGGAACAAAAAAAAGCCATCTACCGAAGACGGGAATCGTGTGTTTGCTTGTCCCCGGTGGACAAACACATTCGTTTAGCGTTTCTGGCAATTATCGTAGGGGACAAGACAAACGGAGTGTCGCTTGAGTGGCCGAAAATAAAAGCGATAGTGAGACATGACCATTATTTTGTTCTTTCGTTTTCTAAGCGCTCGAAAATTTGTGAAAAACAGATACCGACAAAAAAAAAAGATACAAAAGGATAAATTGAATATGTTATAACGATGTTTACTGCACTATTATTTTTGAAAAAATTTTCGAAAGAATTTTACTACACTACTGAATTCTTGTTGAGACTTCCGGCGAGCATCCCGAGCAGAAATTTGTTCAGGGTGAAATCCGGACCGGATCAGGCTGCCACAATAGGAAATCGGGGCCGGATCAGGAAAATTTAGTCCGGCCCTGATCAGGGATGTAACGCTTTTGCAAATTCAGGTCCGGATCAGGCACCTTATCAGGCTCTGATCAGGCGCTTTATCAGGCCCGGATCAGGCACCTTACCAGGCTCGGATTAGGCACTATATCTGGCTCGGATCAAGCAACTTATCTGGCCCGGATCAGGTGCCTCATCCAGCCTGAGACATGCGTGTCATCTGGCTCAATCATTTGATTAATTTTTTGTTCAAAAATAGATCAACATTTATTAAATTATTATCGCAGTTACACGTTATCAAGTTTACTAACGTTATTAAAAATATGAAACATATGAAAACATTTTTTTAAAGTTTAAGTTTTTATTTTACTTGACTTGATGGTTTAGTTTTCGTTCCGGTTTTGGCGATGACCGTCCCAATCTTTCCGGCCCAATCTGTCCGGCGCAAATCATGCGTGCCTTATCAGGGCGCCTTATTGATACCTGATAAGGCTTCTATCCGGCGCAAATCAGGCGTGCCTGATCAGGGCGCCTTATTGATCCCTGCTCAGGCCCCTGTCTGGCGCAAATCAGGCGTGCCTGATCAGGTCGCCTTATTGATCCCTGCTCAGGCCTCTGTCCGGCGCAAATCATGCGTGCCTGATCAGGGCGCCTTATTGATACCTGATAAGGCCCCTGTCCGGCGCAAATCATGCGTGCCTGATCAGGACGCCTTAGTGATCCCTGATCCGGCCCTGATGGATCCTCAGGCAGCCTGATTAGATTTCTGCTCGGGATGCTCTGTCGGAAACAACATGCAGAGATTGGTTCAGACGCTTCATAAAATAATGTTTTTTGATGTTGAAGATACAAAACGCTCTGGCGCACCGAAAAACGCTTGAAGACGAAGAATTGGAGTTGTCACTTCATGAAGACTCATGTCAGATGCTTGCTGAACTTGCAGAATCATTAGGAGTCGATCACACAACAGTTTCGAAACGTTTGAAAGCATTAGGAATGATTTAAAAGCAAGGTAATTGGGTGCTGTACGAGTTGAAGCCGAGAGACGTCGAACGGCGTCTTTTCACGTGTGGACAGCTGCTTTAACGGCAGAAAAGGTTTTTTTGCATCGTATTGTGACTGGTGATGAAAAATGGATACACTACGATAACCCTGAGCGTATAAAATCGTGGGGTAAGTCCGGCTAACACATTGGTCATTAAGTCCCGGGACTAACCAGTAAAAACACATTTTGTTTTTTGCAAAATGCGACTTTATTCATAGTCCCGGGACTAACCAGTAAAAACACATTTTTTTTTGCAAAATGCGACTTTATTCATCAACATAGTCACCTTCCATAGCGACACAATCATTCCAACGTTGTTCTCAACTTTCGATGCCTTTCTTATAGAACGATTTGTCTTTTGCCTCAAAATAGACTTCAGTTGCGGCTATAACCTCGTCATCGGAGCCAAATCTCTTTCCCTGGAGCATCTTATTGAGATCTGCGAACAGGTAGAAGTCAGATGGGACCAGTTCTGGTGAATATGGAGGGTGTGGAAGCAATTCGATTCGTAAATCGTTCAATTGCACCATCGTTTTCATCGACTTGTGAATCGGTGCATTGTCTTGGTGAAACAGCGGTTTTTTCTTTGCCGTGTGAGGCCTTTTCCGCTTGATCGTGTCATCCAATCGATCCAATAATGCAATGTAGTAGTCGCTGTTGATCGTCTTGGCCCTTCGGAAGAAAGTCGATGAGCAAAATTCCGTGCGTGTCCAAAAATACAGAGGTCATGACCTTGCCTGCTGACTGTTGTCTCTTCGGACGCTTTGGCCGGCTTTCGCCCTCTCCTCTCCACTCGGCTGACGCTCTTTTCGACTCCGGCGTATAGTGATGAATCCATGTTTCGTCCATTGTTATGTACCGACGTAAAAAATCCTTTTTATCAAGCGTAAACAGCTTCAAGCAGCGCTCCGAATCATCAATTCGTTGTTGTTTTTGTTCCACTGTGAGCAAACGCGTCACCCACTTGGACAAAAGTTTTTTCATACCCAAATTTTCATGCACAATCTTGAACACGATGCCTTTTGATATCTTTAGGATGTCAGCTATCTCTTGCAACTTCACTTTACGATCGGACATAACAATTTTCAGAATTTTTTGGATGTTTTCGGGCGTAGCCACCTCAATTGGACGACCTGAGCGCTCCGCGTCTTCGATGGTTGTTCGACCGCGTTTAAAATCCGCATACCATCGGCAAATGGTTGTTTTCGATGGGCACTTTTCTCGGTAATACTTTTCAAGCCATTGCTGAGCTTGAACGGTATTTTTTCCCATTAAAAAAACAGTGTTTTATTAACACACGAAACTCGTTTTTATCCATCGTTTGAGCAAAAACAAATGTAGCGTCACTTAACCTTCAATATCTCGACAACGACTGAACCGAGTGTCATGAAATTTTTACACGTATCTTTTGAAGGTTGGTACTAGCGAAAAACAAAAGCGGCATGGCATTGGCGGCGCCATCTGTGTGTCAGTCCCGGGACTTAATGACCCATGTGTTATGCATCAACATCGTCGGCAAAGCCGAATATCCGTGGTTTCAAGCTTCTGCTCTGCATTTGGTGGGATCAGCTGGGTGTAGTTTATTACGAGCTGCTCAAACCTAACGAAACCATCACGAGGGATCGCTATCGACTACAATTGATGCGTTTGAGCCGAGCATTGAAGGAAAAACGGCCGTTATACGAGCAGAGACACGACAAAGTCATCTTGCAGCATGACAACGCTCGGCCCCATGTTGCAAAACCGGTGAAAATCTACTTGGTAACGTTCAAATGGGAAATTCTACCCAACTC
>CAWVQM010000282.1:0-14788 GCA_963932345.1 Ophion ventricosus | reverse complement strand
TGGTCTCTTTTGAGCACTCAGAACTGCGGCGGTTTGCCGAGCGAACACGCTCGTCATCGCGATTGTCGGCGAATCCGATGGCGTTCGGGCCAAGTTTCACGCCCATTATTTCCATTATTTTAAGCACTGGACGAAATCCTTCATTAAAGACACACGCGGAAACTTTGCAGGCAATGTCTACGATTTTTTTTTTGCCGTTGAACATGTGTTTAGGTGCCATATTCCATACGGAGTTGTTAAAACTTTCATTATTGTTTTGCGTATGGCCACCTAAACACCTTTCGAGCAGTTCTGTTTTGGTGAGATCCTCGTAAATAGGTTTTAAAACTTCCTGTACTTCCTCAGAAAGAGCAGGAGGATATTTGTAATGTTGCCGAAGTGCCTTAGCTTTGAGGTACTTGCACCCGACATGAGCAGGTGCAAGTACAATGCAATGAGGTTCTGTCGTTCGGGTAAAAAAAAAAAAAAACTTGGAGAGCTCGGATTTTCATAAAATTTTGACACAATATTTCTGAATGTATGTACTTTCGAAAACAGTAAAAAAAATCGATTTTTTGAAATTCTCAAAGTGGACTGGCCCCTTAAAGCGTCGAAACCATTCCCTACATGATTTATCAGTTGGCGCATCATCGCCATCAACTTCAACAAGCATCCGATGCGCTTCAGCTGCACTTTTCTTCCAATTAAAGCAGAAAAGTAAAACTTCCCGCAAATTCTGCTTGGTTAACAAAAAAATTTGACATATTCAACACAGTAAAAAACAAGGTTTTCCATGTAACTCAAAGCGATATAAACTGAATGTTATTGAAAGATGTCTAACCTCTCTGAAACCGCGGAAATCAGCTGTCACTATGAAACATTCATAACAGCCAGAGCTATCTCTTGAAAACGGACCGAATTAATTTGTACTCCCAATAAAATCCCGATTTTGTAATTCCGATTTATTTTATATGGTTTTGTTTAGAAAACAAAATCACAAAATATGCCCTTTTTTGGCCACTAGAGTGGCCCAAGGCCTTAAATATTTTTTTTTTTTTGCATAAACGACCCTGTTACATGCATACGCTACCAAGTGATTTAGTGAAAAATTCGAAAATAATTTATGTATTATTATTCTATCAAGAACTATAATTCCTCAAATTATTAAAAATTTTGGCGATTTTTTAATATCAATCCAGTAATACTTTAACGACCGTCCGATGAGTAAACAATTATCGACCGATACTTTTATTCGTCTTTCTTTTTCATTTTCAACATTGGAATTCGGGCAGCACCAGAATTTTACATCTCCGGAAAACACCGAGTTGACGAAATGGTCGCGCGTTTATTGCTGATCGCTATCGTCGGCTGTGTCCTCGTACAGGCAAGTTTATTTTCCCCTATTCCACCTTTTTTCTCTCTTCTACAGGGTGTCCAATAGGAAGTTGCTGAAACTAATCGGCTGTCATTTGAAAACACGTGCACAGAATCAGAAAAGCCAAATTGCTTTAAACAGAGGAAACTCTGCAGTTTTAAACGCACATAAATAAAACCCAGTCAAATATTTTTTAAGTCAATTTATTACATCTTATAAAAATAACGAAAAAGTACAGTGATTAATGATAGATATTTTCGAAGTGCGAACCGTTAGATCGTGCACTAAAATAAATTCTCTTTTGAAAACTGTGAAAAACTGTGTCCAACATATCGTTCGTAATGCCGTGAACCACTTCCTGGATGGCCGCGATCAGTTCTTCTAATGTGCTGGGGTTTTTAGCGTAACAATGATCTTTAATGTAACCCCACAAGAAAAAATAACAAGGGTTCAGGTTCGGTGAGTACGGAGGCTATTCTAGTCCGCCTTGAGCAAATTTTACGGGTACCCCAGACCGATTACTCGAGTCCTATATACGCGATGAATAGCTTCAAACACCTCATGAGTCCGGTGCGGCGTCGCTCCATCTTCCATGAAGTAAACATTTTTAACCAGTCCCCTCTTTTTTGCATAAGGGAAGAATTTCGTTTCCAAAAGCTGCTTGTAACTCTCTTCTGTTACCGTAGATTCCAAGAATTGTAAATAAATTCCTTTTACTGAAATCGCTGCCCATGCCGTTACTTTCTGTGGATGAAGGGACTTCGCTAGCGATATGTTGGGATTTTCCGTTCCCCAAAACCGGTAATTTTGCTTGTTTACGTACCCATTCATCCAAAAATGTGCTTCATCGGAATAAATAATCATTTTCTCATTAAGTTCTTCGGCTTCAAACATTCCCGTAATAGTGTTACAAAATTCGATGCGTTTCGTCATGGCATGTTCAGTTAACAATTGATGAGTGCTTATTCTATACGGATGAAACTTTAAAAAATATTTCAAAATGTTGTGTAATGATGATTTGGTTATTTTTAATGCTTGAGCAGCTTTCCGAATCGAATCATTTGGATTTTGTTTGAAATAATTCTCAACTTCGTTGATCTTCTCTGGTGTAGTCACCGTAACAGATGGACCTGGCAACTCGTGTCTACGGTCCTGGAGTGTACCATACTCCACGAAGTTATCGATTATCCTACAAAAATTAACGTAAAATTACATCAATGCAGTTCAATTGAATTGAAACACAAGTTGTGTGATAGATGAATATGAATAAATATTAAATTCTTACCTTTTCAGAGTGTTTTCGCTGGCAACTCTATGAGTTCCAAACTTAGTACGAAACCCTCTATACGCATTACTATAAATTTTTCCCCTCGAGAAGAAGCACTCAATAAGATATACTTTTTCTTCCGTGGTGAGCTCACTCATTTTGACGCGCGCGTACTTGCTTCAACCACGGCTGGAATAAAACTGCGGAGCCTCAGGTATGCGCCTTAGAAAAAGGGGCCCCTATTGAATTCATGGAGGGAAGAGACACTTATTTAGTTTTAGCAACTTCCTATTGGACACCCTGTACAAGCGTCTGTAGGCGCCCTTAACTTAACCTTTTTCTCTTACACGTTTAGGCGACAACGTTGGACAAGAAAAACAAACGAGCTGCGAGCGACTCCGCTGACCTTGTGAGTAACGAAATAAGAAAATATTAATAGGTTGATCGGGGTAGAGGGGGGAGGGGGGGGGGGGCGGTGGAGGTGAAAATGAAACAAAATAGAAAAGAAAATACGAGAGGAACGAAGCAAAAGAAATAATAACGATAACAACTTGAGAGGCATTTTGACATTTTACAATTAATCAAACATCGATGAATAAATTTTAAAAACTTTTTTTTTTCGCACGTCTAAATGATCAAATAAATGTAACGCATGAAAATTTGTTTTCCTGTTGCTTTTCTTTTCTTTTTTGGCCGAAAATGCAAATGCATGAATAATGCATCTGAACCCTTAATTAATGTTTGTGTCTTGCGCGTTCGCAGGGAAACGTTTTGAACGCGCCGGAGCTCATTGCAGGACTGGTGAGCGAAAATTTATGGAGTTTCCCGTCCGTGAAAAACAGCATATTTTCTCTATTTTTTTAAATATAATATAAAAATTGTGGTATACATATATATATTTATACAGTGGCGTGCACAAGTTTCAGGTCACCCAGTTTATATATATATATATATATATATATATTATTCTGCACGTGTAGTACACACTCCGCCAATATTCAGGCGGTTGTCAGTTGAAACCTTGAGATTGTCCAGTATTCGCGACTGTCAAATGCAAAGGGGAAAAAAGGAAAGAATTCATGAATTAAGGGGCCAGCCCACTTTGGAGCCACGAAAAAAAGGCTATTTTCGCGATTTTTTTTTGAGGATTTTATAAAAGATGTGAATATAAAAGTTGCTGGCCTTGATAAATAAAGTCTTGAAATACATTTAAAAAAAAAATTTTAATTCATTTTTATTCATTTTTAAGTACAAAAACTATAGTTCAACGTAACGCCTCAAAAATAGGTGGGCCAGGTAGCTCCATCACAACTCGGCAACGGCTTGTCCGAAACAAAAAAATCAAAGTCCATTAGATTCAGTATGACACCATCTACAAAATGACCCTCGGATATAAAGTTTTATCAAAAAATAAAAAATGGCAGATGAAAAACGAGAAAAGTAAAAAAAAAACGCGTTTTTTTCGCAGTTTTTCGCAAAAAAAAAGAATAAAAATAAAAATGTTTAAACCATCGAGGGTCATCTTGTTGCGAATCATGTTTACAATGTGTGGTTCAAATTTCAAGAGAATCGGTTTATTAGTTTTAGAGATACGATGGAGCTAGATTTTGAAAACGTTGTTTCGAGAAAAACGCGTTTGAAGTTTATACTATGAAAAACTCTTACCTAAACTCAATCGGCAATTCCTGCACCGTACAAAATCCCTTCTGATTGCTCATCATCGTCGATTTCTTCAAGTCTTGCTTGCTTTCGTTTGGTTCTGGTCTCTTTTGAGCGCTCAGAACTGCGGCGGTTTGCAGAGCGAACACGCTCGTTATCGCGATTGTCGGCGAATCCGATGGCGATCGGGCCAAGTTTGACGCTCATTATTTCCGTTATTTTAAGCACTGGACGAAATCCTTCATTAAAGCCACACGCGGAAACTTTGCAGGCAATGTCTACGATTTTTTTGCCGTTGAACATGTGTTTAGGTGCCATATTCCATACGCAGTTGTTAAAACTTTCATTATTATTTTGCGTATGGCCACCTAAACACCTTTCTAGCAGTTCTGTTTTGGTGACATCCTCGTAAATAGGTTTTAAAACTTTCTGTACTTCCTCAGAAAGAGCAGGAGGGTGTTTGTAATGTTGATGAAGTGCCTTAGCTTTGAGGTACTTGCACCATTCTAAAGGCCGATGGATCGGCCGAGCGCGCTATACGCTCAGGTAGACGAAAAAAAAAAAAATACTTAGAGAGCTCGGATTTTCATAAAACTTTGACACAATATTTCTGAATGTATGTACTTTCGAAAACAGTAAAAAAAAAAATCGATTTTTTTTAACTTTCAAAGTGTACTGGCCCCTTAATGAAGAGATGTGGGCTCCGTTAGACGTGAGCATTTATCTCACATTTCGTACGGAATCAAAAATTTATCTCACATTTCGTACAGCCATCTCTCCCTTACGGCCATTTCCCCCGGAGTTACCCTCGTTGCTAATAATTATTATAAGCAACTCATTTTGATCTTCATTTTATTTTTATCATTTCAATTATACAATCGACATTTTCTATTCAATATATAAATATATATATATATATATATATATATATATATATACATACAGTACTGAACAACAAAAGGACGCACTAGTCGGAATTTCTTACCGCACTAAAATTTACATAGCGGACTCAAAGATAAAGGTAATTGAATTGCCCAAGCGGCGTTCTAAAGAGGACAAGTTTACTTTTATTTTGCTTTTTGAGAAAATTCTCTACGTTTTTTTTTTCGCCCCGGTACGCACTTTTGAACGTGGCCATTTTTCGGCTATTTTTTGGCCGTCGAAGATTAAATGCAAAGTTTGTGGAAAATATTTTCCTCGGTTTTTTCCATGGGAAACTTAAAAAGAATATCAAAACTGACATTTTTTTTTTTTTTTAAAGTATCGTACGATTTTTTGTCGCCCTAGTATTGCATTTTTAGCTAAAAAAGACATGTTTTAGAAAAAAAAAGCGTATCGAAGAACTATAGGGTTTCAGGGGAAATGTCAAAAGGGTAAAAAGTTGCATGGGCTCACACTGGAGTGACTAGAATTTTTTCCGAATTTTTCTTGGACATTTTTTTATTACCATTTTTGGTTGGAACTTTGATGAGTGGAGAGGCTTCACTTGGGAATTGTGGGTTCTAGGACATTAAGAAAGGAAATTTGTTTATATTTTCATTTTTAATTAAGTACAATTTTTCTAGATGTTTTTTTTTATTTTTAAAAATGAAAATAAAGAAATGAAAATGAAAAAAATGAAAAAAAAAATTGTTGTTAATTAAAAATGAATATGTAAACAAATTTCATTTTTTAATATATTGTCCTAGACCCCATAATTCCCAAGTGGAGCCTCTCCACTCATCGCAGTTCCAACCAAAAATGGTAAAAAAAACAAAAATGTCAAAAAGAATTCTGAAAAAATTCTTGCCACTCCAGTGTGAACCCATGCAACTTTTTACCCTCTTGACATTTTCTCTGAACCCCTACAGTTCTTCGATGACGCTTTGTTTTTTCTGAAACGTGTCTTTTTTAGCTAAAAATGCAATAATGGGGTGAAAAAAAAATCGTACGAGACTTTCTAAAAAACAAAAACGTACGTTTTGATATCCTTTTCTAAGTTTATCATAGAAAAAACCGAGGAAAAAATTTTCTACAAAACTTTGCAGTTAATTTTCGGCGGCCAAAAAATAGCCGAAAAATGGTCACGTTCAAGAGTGCGCACCAGGGCGAAAGAAACAATCGTAGAGAATTTTTTGAAAGAGCAAAATAAAGGTAAACTTGTCCTCTTTAAAACGCTACTTGGGAAATTCAATTACCTTTATTTTTGAGTCCGCTATGTCAATTTTAGTGCGGTAAGAAATTTCGACTAGTGCGTACTTTTTTTTTGTCCCGTACTGTATATATATATATATATATATACCGATATTTTTTTTCTTCTACTTTTTTACTCCATACGAAATACAAGAAAAATGCACTCGTCTAACGAAGCCCACATCTCTATATTGATTTTTGAATACTTTCTTGCCACGCCCTCTCGCCGCCCTTTACATTTGGTAGTCGCTAATACCGGACGATTTTAAGGTTTCGATAAACTTTTGACAAATATGATGAATATTTGAAAAAAAAAAAGCTAGATGAAGGCGATGATATAAGGAAGTACTCGAATCAAGATGAGAGTCGAATAATTGGATATTCGAATTTTTGAGTAAGGTTTGTTTTCATTTCGCAGGTCAGACCGAACGTTGACGCTGTCGGCAACGTATTGGAATCGGTAAATATACCCCCCCCCCCCAATTGCCACCACCCCAAACCTTAATTGGGTACGATGCTTCGAGGGCGGGTTGAGGCAAGGGATTATACACGGTAGGGTGACGGAAGGGGAAAACAATCGTGGCAATTGTTGGCAATCGATTGCCGATAATGCTAATTATCCTGCTCAGACCTTGTACCGACTCTTTGATGGAACACGTAATAATTCGTATACATGGAGGCGCGCCAGGAGGTATTGCCCGTCAATTTCAAGAATTGCAATTGGAAATTAGTGCGAAGAAGATTTATTCGCTCCGTGAAACGAGCCTTTCAAACTGAACGAACTTTATTGGTTAATCCAATTGTAATTTTTTTTTTTTTTTTTTTCATTTCAAACATTATTTTCGATATCAACGTGAATAGCGCCCATTTTCACGTGAAAAATCTTGAGAAAAATAGAAAGAAAATCAAACGAAGGAACGAGAAAGAATAGAGAGTTGAAGATAAATCTTGCGGGAATGAGAACGATTTTGTCGGTTGGTTGTAATGCTGGGTGTATTCCTCGACTGCCGTCACCGCCACCCCCGCCTACCGGCGCCCTACGACGGCCTACATTAATGAGCTTGATGAGAGTGATTTTTTTTTTCTTTTTAGGTGGCTCAAGGTGTCGGAAACGCGGCCGCCGGAGGACTCGATGTGGTAAGTGTATACGGCGCTCACACACACCCGTATATATATATATATATATATATATATATATATATATATATATATATATATATATATATATGAATATATATATATATATAAAGGGTTTCCCAAAATTCACGCATGAAGTAGGGGAGAGTGGGGCACAATGTGTCACGGGGCACAGCGAGCCATTTGCGGTTTCTCGGAGGTTTGTAGTTCGTAAATTCCAAAATTTTATGTGTTGGACCGCGATTTATCTTAGGTTTCGGCAAGCTTACCAGGTGCACAAGTATGAAATGCGGATGTTTTTTCTAAAAAAAAAAAAAAAACACGTTAAATTCGAAAGAATGATAAAATAGTAATTTATGCCACAAGTGCGGAAAACAACGAATTCCATCGCGCGTGAAGTTGCCGCATGAGCCGAAGGCTTATGGTGCATTTCACACGAGTACGAGTGAGAAATGCACCACAAGTCGAGGCGAATTCGGCAACTTACGCGCGATGTAATTCGTTTTTTTTTTTTTCGTACATGTCCCATACATTATTTTTTGCAATGACTGTCTCGAAAGTGGGATTTGAGATTCAACAAAACAAATAACAATTATATTCAAATAAGAACTCGCATATAACCAGCGTTAAGTTTATTTTTCGTTTACATGAAATGTAAGATTTGAACAATTATTTATATTAAGGCAGAACACCACTGTGACCCCCTGTTTTTTTGCCATTTTTCAAGAATTTTTTTTTGTGGGAAAAAAAAGAGATATCCGAAAAAAAATTTTTTGTTTTGTTCGTTGTTTATTGAAGATACATAAAAAAAAAATTTCAAATTTTTCACGCCCCATGGTGACGCTGGGGAAGCTCCCGCGTCAGGTACTGTTGCCTCTGCAGTGGTTCGCGGCACGCAGCAGAACTCTCTTCAAAGTCGATCTGAAAAAAAATACCGAGTGTTTTCGTTAATAATATGATATTTTGAAGAGAAGTACATAGGGATTTGAAAAAATATTGATTTTTAAAAAATAGGCACGCTTTTGAAATTAAAGGACGATTTTCGAGCAAAATTTCTCGTCGAAAATAGGCTATAACTTTTTTTATTATTGAGATATCGAAAAAATCCTATGTACTTCTTTAGATAATCTAGTTTTATTGATGCACTCCAAATTTGAAGTCGATCGGATAAAAATTGCTCGAGTTCTGCTGCGTGCCGCACTCAAAAAAGTGGTTTTGAGAAAAACGCGTTCAAAGTTTTAGGTTTGTTAATTTATGCGATAAATTGGAAAAAAAATTTTTTACCTTTAATCAGCGATGCCGGCACCATATAGCTGGCCTTCAAGAAGCAAATGATTTCCCCTAGCATCTTTTCTCGAACTTGTAGAGGCTCTTCTTGCCTCTTTTGCAGCGTGAGCGAGCGCTCCGTCAGCTTGATCCGCGCTGCGTCGGTTTCAACGCAAAAATTGAAACAATTTGGGCCGATAGTTATCCCCAACGTCTCCAAAACTTTCATGAGGCTTCTCAGGCCATCATTGAATAATAATACCGCGATATCAGCTGCAATATCGACGATTTTTTTGCTCCCGGGTTGACACTTGGGGGCTATTGCCCAAACTGATTTGTTGTAGCTTTCGTTGTTGTTTTGCGTGAAGCCGCCCAAACAACGCTGCAGCAAATCGTCTCTGCTCAAATTTTCGAAGACTGGCGTAATTGCCTCCAATACTTCCTCAGGAAGAGGCGGCTGCGCGGGACCCCGAGCGTCACGGAGCGCTGCACCGCTCCACAAAATATTCGATATCTCCGAAAATAATTATTTTTTCGACCTGGGTCCAACGGCATCTTAATCTTAAATGTATTTTAGATTTTTCTAGATGGTTTTCAAAAAATCGATTTTTTGAAGCCGTCACAGTGGTGTTGTCCCTTAAAGGTCATGGTTCTTGTATTTGAAGATTGTTGCGAAGCTTGATCCGAATTTCCATGAAGCACTCTACAATCTGCATTATTCAATTGCGGTACATTAACATGTACTTCGCAAGGGTTTTGGGAACTGATCATTTTTGACGTTGATGGGATTGATGTTGAAGTCGCAGAAACATTGGTTTTTTTTTATACATTAACGAATTGCGTGATTTTCTCACAAATTCGTTTCTTGTTGCCCACTGAATCCTCTATGTAACCTTCAGCCACCTGATTTGATCTCCAGCCCCCGTGACGTTTCATCGTTGTAATATCCGCTCCAGCATTGGCAAGTAAAGTTGCTGAAGTTCGTCGAAAAGCATGGCCGGTATAATTTTCAGGGTCTGGTAAATTCAAGTACTGCGCAATTTCTTTAGGCATACTCCCAAATTTGTTTATGCCAATCGGTTGTTGGGTACATTTTCCGTTTTGATAATTTAAAAAGAAACGGTTAGTTTTTGAGTCTGTTGGACGTAACGCTACGTATTTTTTTCAAAATGTCATGAATGGCGCCGATGATTGTGAACGATCGCTTGATGCTCGTTTTAGTATTTGGGAGAGTTGCAAGAATTGTCGTTGAGTCGATATTCGCGACATCACTGACAGTGATGTTACAGAGTTCTTCTCTTCTACACGGGCCCGTTATGCCAAAAATCAGAGCAGCCTGTAATTATCATTGTCGTTGAACTATTTATAAATGTAAGAGTGTAAATGTCAAATTTTACCTTCGTGGCCAAATATTTAATGTCCGAGGCTTCATTTATGAATTTTTCAATTTCTTCGGATAACAGAACTTTTGATTTTTTCATTGCAAATCCCGTTGATTGTCTTTTTAAAAAGGCCGTAAGTTTCGCATAATTTTTTATATTAACGCTTTGACGCGGATTCAAAGTACTTTTTAGCATTGAATATTGAGACCAAGGAGTCGATGATTTAACACTTTGTGATAGCTCATCGAAATACGCTATTGAAAATTGTTTCCGAAAATGAGGTTGTCTTTTTAGACACTCTCCATTCCATAAATTTTGCATAAGTGTTCAAATATTTGTCCTTTGATTTCTTCGGTAGTAATTTCTCATCGGCAGATATAGCCGCTTCAATAATTTCCACCGGTGTAGACGCTCTCGGGCACTCATTTTCTTTATCCATTCCGGATCAGAATCAGATCAGATCAGTTCAGATCGTTTCCTTGTCAGAAAATACGACTGTGACAAGTTGACGTCTCATATCACATGAATTTCGTTACATTCAAGTTTGTTCAAACGATCCAAAATCGTAGAACAAAAAACTATCAACCGTGAAAAAAACCGTTTTTTTTTTTTCGCGAATCAATGTGGTAAAGTGAGCTATAAATAGATTTTTTTCCGCACTAGTGCGGGAAAGTCTCACATTCCCGCACTAGTGCGGCAAAGTAAGCATCGTTGAGAAATAAGCCGCTTTCCGCACGCTAAACACCAATCGAAAATCGCACTTTTGGGGCAGGCATTGCGAAAAGTGCTTTATTCAAAGTATGCTCCATCCCTTGTTATACATTCTTCCCATCTTTCGGGCAACTTGTGAATAACCCGCCAGTAAAAATCTTCCCCTTTTGCTGCGAACCATTCATCGAGCCATTTTTTCACATCTTCGTACGAATCAAAGCGCTGCTCAGTAAGTGCGTGACCCATCGATGCAAACAAGTGGTAATAGGAAGGAGCCAAGTCTGGTGAGTAAGCCGCATGGGGTAGAACTTCCCAGCTGAGTGCTTCGAACGTGTCGCGAACCGGTTTTGCCGTACGTGATGGAGCATTGTCATGAAGATAAATGACTTTGTGTTGCCTCTTTCGGTATTCTGGCCTTTTTTCAAGCAGCGAACGTTTCAAGTCGGTCAAATGTTGTTGGTAACGTTTAGTATTGACCGTTTCCCCAGGTTTGAACAGCTCATAATAGTCCACGCCCCTCTGGGCCCACCAAACACAGAGCATCGTTTTTCTGCCAAAGCGATTGGATCTTGCGGTCGATGTGGATGGTGCGCCTGGGTCGACCCATGATGTTTTGCGCTTGGGATTCTCAAAATAAATCCACTTTTCATCCCCTGTAACTATACGATGCAAAAACGACTTCCTTTTGTACCGAGCGAGCAAAATGTCACATGTGTTTTTGCGCTTTTCCATTTGCCTGTCGTTCAACTCGTGTGGTACCTATCTACCGGTCTTTTGAATCTTTCCCATCTCTCATAGCCGATTGGAAACAGCTTGTTGACTAACGCCCAATTGCTCGGCGAGTTGTTTTTGTGTTTGCGAATCATCTTCGTCCAACAATGCTTGCAATTCTACATCTTCGTTTTTTTTTTTTTTTTTTTGCGGCTTTCCATGTTCCTTGTCTGCAACATCGAAGTCACCAATTTGAAAGTGATGACTTCACCATAAGATTCTCGAAGTAATCGGTATGATTCAGCAGCAGTTTTCTTCAAATGAAAACAAAAAATTATGGCTGTCCGCGAATGCTCTTTGTTCGATATAAATTTCGACATATTGAATACAACAACACAACACTATGCACACATCTTTCCAATTTATCACTCGTGCACGTCTGACACTTGTTAATGCCACAACAAAATGGCGCATCGTCAAATCTTTATAGCACAAACTGCATTGGTGCACCATCTGTTGTCTGAAATTCGCATTTCGTACTTGTAGACCTGGTAATGCAGTCTCCTTGAATTTTTAAATTAAACTCTTCACAGTTGATGAAGTTAAATCACTATTCCGACCATATTTTGTACAAAAATTTTGAACTGTGGCTGCCAAAACTTACTTATTTTTTAAATATTGCTCAAAAATTAAAACGCGTTGTCCTTTCGTGTAGCGCTCTATTTTTAATAACCTTGAACTGTCAGCTGTCACTGAGTGTCTGTTTTTTTTTTTTTTTTGGTTTTTTCGTTGGCAACAATTTACCGCACAAATGGCGCAAAATTCAAATCTTGCGTGAATTTTGGGACACCCGTTATATATATATATATATATATATATATATATATACAGGGTGGGGCACATAAAGTGTTACAAAGAAATAGCACTCAAACTATTGATCATATCCAAAAATGTTTCAGACAAAAGTTTCAGTGTTCGAGAAGGCCGTCATACTGGACCACCCTATTTTTTTTATCGGTGGAGGCGCTGAAGCTACGGCAAGGTCAACTGCACTTTTTGAAATGGAACCATGTATTTTTTTTTCGATGACATTGTTACCGATTTTAAGACGAATTCAGCGACCTACAACACAAGGTCATTCTAGTGACGCAAAGTATGAAAATAGTCGAAAAATATCGGAATAATCACTTTCAAAGGATCCACCGACCTTGGTTTGGGTCTACCTACAGAAGATGCTCGAAGTGATGACCCTCGACTTGTAAACACTTGTTAATTCGCTGATGAAAAGACCGTCTAACTTAAGCCAACATTTATGGTGTAATTTCGGTACATGCTCGCGGCGTATTCTTTCTTCGAGCATCTTCTGTAGTTAGACCCAAACCAAGATTAGTGGATCCTTTGAAAGTGATTATTCCGATATTTTTCGATTTTTCGACTATTTTCATACTTTGCGTGATTAAATGACTTTGTGTTGCCGAATTCGTCTTAAAATCGGTAATAATGTCATCGAAAAAAAATACATGGTTCCATTTTAAAAAGTGGAGTTGACCTTGACGTAGCTTTAGCGCCGCCACCGATAAAAAAATAGGATGTTCCATTATGACGGCCTTCTCGATGAAACTTTTGTCTGAAACATTTTTGGATATGATCAATAGTTTGAGTGCTATTGCTCTGTAACACTTTATATGCCTCACCCTGTGTATACAGGGTGAGGCACTAACTGTTGCCACCTTGAATATCTCTGTAATTATCGACGTCACAAAAAAATGTTTGAAACAAAAGTTGTACCGTACGAAAGGGGTCATCAAATGCGACCATTTTTTTTTATCTCAGTGGAGGCGCTGTCGCACAGTAAAGGTCACCTCCACTTTTTTAAATGGGGCGGTACATTTTTTTTTCAACTATCTTGTAGAGCATCGAAAACTGCATAAAAAACATTTAGGGGTCAAAGTCGTTCAAGGTCATTTAAGATCAAAAAGAGACATGAACTTTATTTTTATGTGAAATTACCTTTATTCACAGTAGATGTTCAAAGTGATTGCCATTGGAATCAATGCAGTATTGCAACAGTTAGTGCCTCACCCTGTATATGTATATATATATATATATTATATATATATATATATATTGTGGATCGAAAAATTCCATTGCGGAACTAAGCGACGATGAAAATGTAACCAACACGAATTAACAAGCGCATTGATTTGTTTCTTTTTTTTTTTTTTTTATTATTGCGATATCGTAGCTCGGGACGGGTCTTCGCGGTGTGGTCAACGCTGGCACATCGGTAAGTGTATTTTTCGTGATATTTTCCAATCTTATATTCGAGGGGGAAAACGAAAAAAATAAATAAATAAACGTACATTCAAGAAAAAAGAGACGGGCAAAAGAACGCCGAAAAGAAGTAGCAGGTGTTTCATTTGAAGGGCTCAAAAAACAACAACAACAAAATAATCCTTTTCGTTTGATTCGTAGGCGATACAGAGTGTAACGAACATCGCAGGCGCCGGCACCGGCTTGGTAAGCTTTTCTTTCATTTGGTAAATTTTGTCAGTGCGTGTCGCTGGGAGAGGGGGAAAAAACATCTCTTTTTAAGGATATGTCTAAATTTTAATTCTGAAAGAAAATCAGAAAAAAAAAACAAAAAATATCATTGTCAAAGAAATAAAGGAAATAAAGTGTACGAATTGCGAAATGACAGTTGTGCGAATGTCATTAGAGGCACAGTTGACGTTCGCACAAGCGTTAGTTTACGAACTGTATACGCGATATATATATTCCGGACAAAAATTCAAAAAAGTTGCGGGACGATTTTTCATGCCATTTCGCCGATACTTCACATAAATGAATTTAATCGACTGTATTTTAAAGGGGAGGAATTCACATTCAATCCGTTATTATTTTGAAAATGTTATACTATTTTTTTTACGACTAGTACCCTTTTTCAAAAACGACCAATTTTCGCCTTTTTTTGTTCCTATTTTGGTGGAGCCCGTTTACAGACAAATTTTTTTAAATGCATTTCTTTGACCGGAATCATAAAGGGGGAAGCTTAAGCTTCAATTTTATTTTTTTCAAAAGCTTTGTACGATTCTTTTTTCTAAAGATATTTTGTTTTGTTTTTTCTCT
>CAWVQM010000281.1:0-22882 GCA_963932345.1 Ophion ventricosus | reverse complement strand
TTAAGTCTTAAAATGTTTTTTATTTATATTAAATTATAATAGGGACAATTCAATTTAATAAAATTTCCTAATGAAAAAAAAATTAATTTTTTAGTCATTTGTTGGGCAGTAATTGAAATTAATGCTAAGTCATAAAATGTTTTTTATTTATATTAGATTATAATAGGGATAATTTAATCTAATAAAATTTTCTAATAAAATAATTAATTTTTAGTCATTTGTTGGGCAGTAATTGAAATTAATGCTAAGTCTTAAAATGTTTTTTATTTATATTAGATTATAATAGGGATAATTTAATCTAATAAAATTTTCTAATAAAATAATTAATTTTTAGTCATTTGTTGGGCATTAATTGAAATTAATGCTAAGTCTTAAAATGTTTTTTATTTATATTAGATTAAATAGAGATAATTTAATCTAATAAAATTTTCTAATAAAAAAATTAATTTTTTAGCCATTTGTTGGGCAGTAATCGAAATTAATGCTAAGTCTGAGAATGTTTTTTATTTATATTAGATTATAATAGGGATAATTCAATCTGATAAAATTTTCTAATAAAAAATTAATTTTTAGCCATTTGTTGGACAGTAATTGAAATTAATGCTAAGTCTTAAAATGTTTTTTATTTATATTAGATTATAATAGGGATAATTTAATCTAATAAAATTTTCTAATAAAATAATTAATTTTTTAGCCATTTGCTGGGCAGTAACCGAAATTAATGCTAAGTCTTAAAATATTTTTTATTTATATTAGATTATAATAGGGATAATTTAATCTAATAAAATTTTCTAATAAAATAATTAATTTTTTAGCCATTTGCTGGGCAGTAACCGAAATTAATGTTAAGTCTTAAAATGTTTTTTATTTATATTAAATTATAATAGGGACAATTCAATTGAACAAAATTTCCTAATGAAAAAAAAAATTAATTTTTTAGTCATTTGTTGGGCAGTAATTGAAATTAATGCTAAGTCTTAAAATGTTTTTTATTTATATTAGATTATAATAGGGATAATTTAATCTAATAAAATTTTCTAATAAAATAATTAATTTTTAGTCATTTGTTGGGCAGTAATCGAAATTAATGCTAAGTCTTAGAATGTTTTTTATTTATATTAGATTATAACAGGGATAATTCAATCTGATAAAATTTTCTAATAAAAAATTAATTTTTAGCCATTTGTTGGACAGTAATTGAAATTAATGCTAAGTCTTAAAATGTTTTTTATTTATATTAGATTATAATAGGGATAATTTAATCTAATAAAATTTTCTAATAAAATAATTAATTTTTTAGCCATTTGCTGGGCAGTAACCGAAATTAAGGCTAAGTCTTAAAATATTTTTTCCTTATATTAGATTATAATAGGGATAATTTAATCTAATAAAATTTTCTAATAAAATAATGAATTTTTAGTCATTTGTTGGGCATTAATTGAAATTATTGTTAAGTCTTAAAATGTTTTTTATTTATATTAGATTAAATAGGGATAATTTAATCTAATAAAATTTTCTAATAAAAAAATTAATTTTTTAGCCATTTGTTGGGCAGTAATCGAAATTAATGCTAAGTCTTAGAATGTTTTTAATTTATATTAGATTATAATAGGGATAATTCAATCTGATAAAATTTTCTAATAAAAAATTAATTTTTAGCCATTTGTTGGACAGTAATTGAAATTAATGCTAAGTCTTAAAATGTTTTTTATTTATATTAGATTATAATAGGGATAATTTAATCTAAAAAAATTTTCTAATAAAAAAATTAATTTTTTAGCTATTTGTTGGGCAGTAATTGAAATTAATGCTAAGTCTTAAAATGTTTTTTATTTATATTAGATTAAATAGGGATAATTTAATCTAATATTATTTTCAAATAAAAAAATTAATTTTTTAGCCATTTGCTGGGCAGTAACCGAAATTAATGTTTAGTCTTAAAATGTTTTTTATTTATATTAGATTATAATAGGGATAACTTAATCTAATAAAATTTTCTAATAAAATAATAAATTTTTTAGCCATTTGTCGTGCAGTAACCGAAATTAATGTTTAGTCTTAAAATGTTTTTTATTTATATTAGATTATAATAGGGATAATTTAATCTAATAAAATTTTTTAATAAAATAATTAATTTTTTAGTCATTTGCTGGGCAGTAACCGAAATTAATGTTTAGTCTTAAAATGTTTTTTATTTATATTAGATTAAAATAGGGATAATTTAATCTAATAAAATTTTCTAATAAAAAATTAATTTTTTAGCCTTTTGTTGGGCAGTAACCGAAATTAATGTTTACTCTTAAAATGTTTTTTTATTTATATTAGATTATAATATGGATAATTTAATCTAATAAAATTTTCTAATAAAAAAAATTAATTTTTTTTAGCCATTTGCTGGGCAGCAACCGAAATTAATGTTTAGTCTTAATTGTTTTTTATTTATATTTGATTATAATAGGGATAATTCAATCTAATAAAATTTTCTAATAAAAAAAATTAATTTTTTAGCCATTTGCTGGGCAGTAACCGAAATTAATGTTTAGCCTTAAAATGTTTTTTATTTATATTAGATTATAATAGGGATAACTTAATCTAATAAAATTTTCTAATAAAATAATTAATTTTTTAGCCATTTGGTGTGCAGTAACCGAAATTAATGTTTAGTCTTGAAATGTTTTTTATTTATATTAGATTATAATAGGGATAATTTAATCGAATAAAATTTTCTAATAAAATAATTAATTTTTAGCCATTTGCTGGGCAGTAACCGAAATTAATGTTTAGTCTTAAAATGTTTTTTATTTATATTAGATTACAATAGGGATAATTTAATCTAATAAAATTTTCTAATAAAATAATTAATTTTTTAGCCATTTGGTGTGCAGTAACCGAAATTAATGTTTAGTCTTAAAATGTTTTTTATTTATATTAGATTATAATAGGGATAATTTAATCTAATAAAATTTTCTAATAAAATAATTAATTTTTTAGTCATTTGTTGGGCAGTAACCGAAATTAATGTTAAGTCTTAAAATGTTTTTTATTTATATTAGATTACAATAGGGATAATTTAATCTAATAAAATTTTCTAATAAAATAATTAATTTTTTAGCCATTTGCTGGGCAGTAACCGAAATTAATGTTTAGTCTTAAAATGTTTTTTATTTATATTAGATTATAATAGGGATATTTTAATCTAATAAAATTTTCTAATAAAATAATTAATTTTTTAGCCATTTGCTGGGCAGTAACCGAAATTAATGCTAAGTCTTAAAATGTTTTTTATTTATATTAGATTATAATAGGGATAATTTAATCTAATAAAATTTTCTAATAAAAAATTAATTTTTTTTAGTCATTTGCTGGGCAGTAACTGAAATTAATGTTTAGTCTTAAAATGTTTTTTATTTATATTAGATTACAATAGGGATAATTTAATCTAATAAAATTTTCTAATAAAAAATTAACTTTTTAGTCATTTGCTGGGCAGTAACTGAAATTAATGTTTAGTCTTAAAATGTTTTTTATTTATATTAGATTACAATAGGGATAATTTAATTTAATAAAATTATCTAATAAAAAATTAATTTTTAGCCATTTGCTGGGCAGAAACCGAAATTAATGTTTAGTCTTAAAATGTTTTTTATTTATATTAGATTATAATAGGGATAATTTAATTTAATAAAATGTTCTAATAAAAAAAATTAATTTTTTAGCCATTTGCTGGGCAGTAACCGAAATTTATGTTTAGTCTTAAAATGTTTTTTATTTATATTAGATTATAATAGGGATAATTTAATCTATTAAAATTTTCTAATAAAAAAATTAATTTTTTAGCCATTTGTTGAGCAGTAATTGAAATTAATGCTAAGTCTTAGAATGTTTTTTATTTATATTAGATTATAATAGGGATAATTTAATCTAATAAAATTTTCTAATAAAAAAATTAATTTTTTAGCCATTTGTTGGGCAGTAATCGAAATTAATGCTAAGTCTTAGAATGTTTTTTATTTATATTGGATTATAATAGGGATAATTTATTCTAATAAAATTTTCTAATAAAAAAATTAATTTTTAGCCATTTGTTGGGCAGTAATTGAAATTAATGCTAAGTCTTAAAATGTTTTTTATTTATATTAGATTATAATAAGGATAATTTAATCTAATAAAATTTTCTAATAACATAATTAATTTTTAGTCATTTGTTGGGCAGTAATTGAAATTAATGCTAAGTCTTAAAATGTTTTTTATTTATATTAGATTATAATAGGGATAATTTAATCTAATAAAATTTTCTAATAAAATAATTAATTTTTAGTCATTTGTTGGGCATTAATTGAAATTAATGCTAAGTCTTAAAATGTTTTTTATTTATATTAGATTAAATAGAGATAATTTAATATAATAAAATTTCCTAATAAAAAAATTAATTTTTTAGCCATTTGCTGGGCAGTAACCGAAATTAATGTTTAGTCTTAAAATGTTTTTTATTTATATTAGATTACAATAGGGATAATTTAATCTAATAAAATTTTCTAATAAAATAATTAATTTTTTAGCCATTCGCTGGGCAGTAACCGAAATTAATGTTTAGTCTTAAAATGTTTTTTATTTATATTAGATTACAATAGGGATAATTTAATCTAATAAAATTTTCTAATAAAATAATTAATTTTTTAGTCATTTGCTGGGCAGTAACCGAAATTAATGTTAAGTCTTAAAATGTTTTTTATTTATATTAGATTACAATAGGGATAATTTAATCTAATAAAATTTTCTAATAAAATAATTAATTTTTTAGCCATTTGGTGTGCAGTAACCGAAATTAATGTTTAGTCTTAAAATGTTTTTTATTTATATTAGATTATAATATGGATAATTTAATCTAATAAAATTTTCTAATAAAATAATTAATTTTTTAGCCATTTGCTGGGCAGTAACCGAAATTAATGTTTAGTCTTAAAATGTTTTTTATTTATATTAGATTACAATGGGGATAATTTAATCTAATAAAATTTTCTAATAAAATAATTAATTTTTTAGCCATTTGCTGGGCAGTAACCGAAATTAATGTTTAGTCTTAAAATGTTTTTTATTTATATTAGATTACAATAGGGATAATTTAATCTAATAAAATTTTCTAATAAAAAATTAATTTTTTAGCCATTTGCTGGGCAGTAACCGAAATTAATGTTTAGTCTTAAAATGTTTTTTATTTATATTAGATTATAATATGGATAATTTAATCTAATAAAATTTTCTAATAAAAAAAATCAATTTTTTTTAGCCATTTGCTGGGCAGCAACCGAAATTAATGTTTAGTCTTAAAATGTTTTTTATTTATATTTGATTATAATAGGGATAATTCAATCTAATAAAATTTTCTAATAAAAAAAAATTAATTTTTTAGTCATTTGCTGGGCAGTAACCGAAATTCATGTTTAGCCTTAAAATGTTTTTTATTTATATCAGATTATAATAGGGATAACTTAATCTAATAAAATTTCCTAATAAAATAATTAATTTTTTAGCCATTTGGTGTGCAGTAACCGAAATTAATGTTTAGTCTTAAAATGTTTTTTATTTATATTAGATTATAATAGGGATAATTTAATCTAATAAAATTTTGTAATAAAATGATTAATTTTTTAGCCATTTGCTGGGCCGTAACCGAAATTAATGTTTAGCCTTAAAATGTTTTTTATTTATATTAGATTATAATAGGGATAATTTAATCTAATAAAATTTTCTAATAAAATAATTAATTTTTTAGCCATTTGGTGTGCAGTAACCGAAATTAATGTTTAGTCTCAAAATGTTTTTTATTTATATTAGATTATAATAGGGATAATTTAATCTAATAAAATTTTCTAATAAAATAATTAATTTCTTAGCCATTTGCTGGGCAGTAACCGAAATTAATGTTTAGTCTTAAAATGTTTTTTTATTTATATTAGATTCCAATAGGGATAATTTAATCTAATAAAATTTTCTAATAAAATAATTAATTTTTTAGCCATTTGCTGGGCAGTAACCGAAATTAATGTTTAGTCTTAAAATGTTTTTTATTTATATTAGATTACAATAGGGATAATTTAATCTAATAAAATTTTCTAATAAAATAATTAATTTTTTAGTCATTTGCTGGGCAGTAACCGAAATTAATGTTTAGTCTTAAAATGTTTTTTATTTATATTAGATTATAATATGGATAATTTAATCTAATAAAATTTTCTAATAAAAAAAATTAATTTTTTTTAGTCATTTGTTGGGCAGTAACCGAAATTAATGTTTAGTCTTAAAATGTTTTTTATTTATATTAGATTACAATAAGATAATTTAATCTAATAAAATTTTCTAATAAAAAATTAATTTTTTAACCATTTGCTGGGCAGTAACCGAAATTAATGTTTAGTCTTAAAATGTTTTTTTATTTATATTAGATTACAATAGGGATAATTTAATCTAATAAAATTTTCTAATAAAAAATTAATTTTTTAGCCATTTGCTGGGCAGTAACCGAAATTAATGTTTAGTCTTAAAATGTTTTTTATTTATATTAGATTATAATATGGATAATTTAATCTAATAAAATTTTCTAATAAAAAAAATTAATTTTTTTTAGCCATTTGCTGGGCAGCAACCGAAATAAATGTTTAGTCTTAAAATGTTTTTTATTTATATTTGATTATAATAGGGATAATTCAATCTAATAAAATTTTCTAATAAAAAAAATTAATTTTTTAGCCATTTGCTGGGCAGTAACCGAAATTAATGTTTAGCCTTAAAATGTTTTTTATTTATATTAGATTATAATAGGGATATCTTAATCTAATAAAATTTTCTAATAAAATAATTAATTTTTTAGCCATTTGGTGTGCAGTAACCGAAATTAATGTTTAGTCGTAAAATGTATTTTATTTATATTAGATTATAATAGGGATAATTTAATCTAACAAAATTTTCTAATAAAAAAAATTAATTTTTTAGCCATTTGCTGGGCAGTAACCGAAATTAATGTTTAGCCTTAAAATGTTTTTTATTTATATTAGATTATAATAGGGATAACTTAATCTAATAAAATTTTCTAATAAAATAATTAATTTTTTAGCCATTTGGTGTGCAGTAACCGAAATTAATCTTTAGTCTTAAAATGTTTTTATTTATATTAGATTATAATAGGGATAATTTAATCTAATAAAATTTTCTAATAAAATATTTAATTTTTTAGCCATTTACTGGGCAGTAACCGAAATTAATGCTAAGTCTTAAAATGTTTTTTATTTATATTAGATTATAATAGGGATAATTTAATCTAGTACAATTTTCTAATAAAATAATTAATTTTTTAGTCATTTGTTGGGCAGTAACCGAAATTAATGTTAAGTCTTAAAATGTTTTTTATATATATTAGATTACAATAGGGATAATTTAATCTAATAAAATTTTCTAATAAAATAATTAATTTTTTAGCCATTTGGTGTGCAGTAACCGAAATTAATGTTTAGTGTTAAAATGTTTTTTATTTATATTAGATTATAATAGGGATAATTTAATCTAATAAAATTTTCTAATAAAAAAAATTAATTTTTTAGCCATTTGCTGGGCAGTAACCGAAATTAATGTTTAGCCTTAAAATGTTTTTTATTTATATTATATTATAATAGGGATAACTTAATCTAATAAAATTTTCTAATAAAATAATTAATTTTTTAGCCATTTGGTGTGCAGTAACCGAAATTAATGTTTAGTCTTAAAATGTTTTTATTTATATTAGATTATAATAGGGATAATTTAATCTAATAAAATTTTTTAATAAAATAATTAATTTTTTAGCCATTTACTGGGCAGTAACCGAAATTAATGCTAAGTCTTAAAATGTTTTTTATTTATATTAGATTATAATAGGGATAATTTAATCTAATAAAATTTTCTAATAAAATAATTAATTTTTTAGTCATTTGTTGGGCAGTAACCGAAATTCATGTTAAGTCTTAAAATGTTTTTTATTTATATTAGATTACAATAGGGATAATTTAATCCAATAAAATTTTCTAATAAAATAATTAATTTTTTAGCCATTTGCTGGGCAGTAACCGAAATTAATGTTTAGTCTTAAAATGTTTTTTATTTATATTAGATTATAATAGGGATAATTTAATCTAATAAAATTTTCTAATAAAATAATTAATTTTTTAGCCATTTGCTGGGCAGTAACCGAAATTAATGCTAAGTCTTAAAATGTTTTTTATTTATATTAGATTATAATAGGGATAATTTAATCTAATAAAATTTTCTAATAAAAAATTAATTTTTTTTAGACATTTGCTGGGCAGTAACTGAAATTAATGTTTAGTCTTAAAATGTTTTTTATTTATATTAGATTACAATAGGGATAATTTAATCTAATAAAATTTTCTAATAAAAAATTAATTTTTTAGTCATTTGCTGGGCAGTAACTGAAATTAATGTTTAGTCTTAAAATGTTTTTTATTTATATTAGATTACAATAGGGATAATTTAATTTAATAAAATTATCTAATAAAAAATTAATTTTTAGCCATTTGCTGGGCAGAAACCGAAATTAATGTTTAGTCTTAAAATGTTTTTTATTTATATTAGATTATAATAGGGATAATTTAATTTAATAAAATTTTCTAATAAAAAAAATTAATTTTTTAGCCATTTGCTGGGCAGTAACCGAAATTTATGTTTAGTCTTAAAATGTTTTTTATTTATATTAGATTATAATAGGGATAATTTAATCTAATAAAATTTTCTAATAAAAAAATTAATTTTTTAGCCATTTGTTGAGCAGTAATTGAAATTAATGCTAAGTCTTAGAATGTTTTTTATTTATATTAGATTATAATAGGGATAATTTAATCTAATAAAATTTTCTAATAAAAAAATTAATTTTTTAGCCAATTGTTGGGCAGTAATCGAAATTAATGCTAAGTCTTAGAATGTTTTTTATTTATATTAGATTATAATAGGGATAATTTAATCTAATAAAATTTTCTAATAAAAAAATTAATTTTTAGCCATTTGTTGGGCAGTAATTGAAATTAATGCTAAGTCTTAAAATGTTTTTTATTTATATTAGATTATAATAGGGATAATTTAATCTAATAAAATTTTCTAATAAAATAATTAATTTTTAGTCATTTGTTGGGCAGTAATTGAAATTAATGCTAAGTCTTAAAATGTTTTTTATTTATATTAGATTATAATAGGGATAATTTAATCTAATAAAATTTTCTAATAAAATAATTAATTTTTAGTCATTTGTTGGGCATTAATTGAAATTAATGCTAAGTCTTAAAATGTTTTTTATTTATATTAGATTAAATAGAGATAATTTAATCTAATAAAATTTTCTAATAAAAAAATTAATTTTTTAGCCATTTGCTGGGCAGTAACCGAAATTAATGTTTAGACTTAAAATGTTTTTTATTTATATTAGATTACAATAGGGATAATTTAATCTAATAAAATTTTCTAATAAAATAATTAATTTTTTAGCCGTTTGCTGGGCAGTAACCGAAATTAATGTTTAGTCTTAAAATGTTTTTTATTTATATTAGATTACAATAGGGATAGTTTAATCTAATAAAATTTTCTAATAAAATAATTAATTTTTTAGTCATTTGCTGGGCAGTAACCGAAATTAATGTTAAGTCTTAAAATGTTTTTTATTTATATTAGATTACAATAGGGATGATTTAATCTAATAAAATTTTCTAATAAAATAATTAATTTTTTAGCCATTTGGTGTGCAGTAACCGAAATTAATGTTTAGTCTTAAAATGTTTTTTATTTATATTAGATTATAATATGGATAATTTAATCTAATAAAATTTTCTAATAAAATAATTAATTTTTTAGCCATTTGCTGGGCAGTAACCGAAATTAATGTTTAGTCTTAAAATGTTTTTTATTTATATTAGATTACAATAGGGATAATTTAATCTAATAAAATTTTCTAATAAAATAATTAATTTTTTAGCCATTTGCTGGGCAGTAACCGAAATTAATGTTTAGTCTTAAAATCTTTTTTATTTATATTAGATTACAATAGGGATAATTTAATCTAATAAAATTTTCTAATAAAAAAATTAATTTTTTAGCCATTTGTTGGGCAGTAATCCAAATTAATGCTAAGTCTTAGAATGTTTTTTATTTATATTAGATTATAATAGGGATAATTTAATCTAATAAAATTTTCTAATAAAAAAATTAATTTTTTAGCCATTTGTTGGGCAGTAATTGAAATTAATGCTAAGTCTTAAAATGTTTTTTATTTATATTAGATTAAATATGGATAATTTAATCTAATAAAATTTTCTAATAAAAAAATTAATTTTTTAGCCATTTGCTGGGCAGTAACCGAAATTAATGTTTAGTCTTAAAATGTTTTTTATTTATATTAGATTATAATAGGGATAACTTAATCTAATAAAATTTTCTAATAAAATAATTAATTTTTTAGCCATTTGTTGTGCAGTAACCGAAATTAATGTTTAGTCTTAAAATGTTTTTTATTTATATTAGATTATAATAGGGATAATTTAATCTAATAAAATATTCTAATAAAATAATTAATTTTTTAGCCATTTGCTGGGCAGTAACCGAAATTAATGTTTAGTCTTAAAATGTTTTTTATTTATATTAGATTACAATAGGGATAATTTAATCTAATAAAATTTTCTAATAAAAACTTAATTTTTTAGCCTTTTGCTGGCCAGTAACCGAAATTAATGTTTAGTCTTAAAATGTTTTTTTATTTATATTAGATTATAATATGGATAATTTAATCTAATAAAATTTTCTAATAAAAAAAATTAATTTTTTTTAGCCATTTGCTGGGCAGCAACCGAAATTAATGTTTAGTCTTAAAATGTTTTTTATATATATTTGATTATAATAGGGATAATTCAATCTAATAAAATTTTCTAATAAAAAAAATTAATTTTTTAGCCATTTGCTGGGCAGTAACCGAAATTAATGTTTAGCCTTAAAATGTTTTTTATTTATATTAGATTATAATAGGGATAACTTAATCTAATAAAATTTTCTAATAAAATAATTAATTTTTTAGCCATTTGGTGTGCAGTAACCGAAATTAATGTTTAGTCTTGAAATGTTTTTTATTTATATTAGATTATAATAGGGATAATTTAATCTAATAAAATTTTCTAATAAAATAATTAATTTTTAGCCATTTGCTGGGCAGTAACCGAAATTAATGTTTAGTCTTAAAATGTTTTTTATTTATATTAGATTACAATAGGGATAATTTAATCTAATAAAATTTTCTAATAAAATAATTAATTTTTTAGCCATTTGGTGTGCAGTAACCGAAATTAATGTTTAGTCTTAAAATGTTTTTTATTTATATAAGATTATAATAGGGATAATTTAATATAATAAAATTTTCTAATAAAAAAAATTAATTGTTTAGCCATTTGCTGGGCAGTAACCGAAATTAATGTTTAGCCTTAAAATGTTTTTCATTTATATTAGATTATAATAGGGATAACTTAATCTAATAAAATTTTCTAATAAAATAATTAATTTTTTAGCCATTTGGCGTGCAGTAACCGAAATTAATGTTTAGTCTTAAAATGTTTTTATTTATATTAGATTATAATAGGGATAATTTAATCTAATAAAATTTTCTAATAAAATAATTAATTTTTTAGCCATTTACTGGGCAGTAACCGAAATTAATGCTAAGTCTTAAAATGTTTTTTATTTATATTAGATTATAATAGGGATAATTTAATCTAATAAAATTTTCTAATAAAATAATTAATTTTTTAGTCATTTGTTGGGCAGTAACCGAAATTAATGTTAAGTCTTAAAATGTTTTTTATTTATATTAGATTACAATAGGGATAATTTAATCTAATAAAATTTTCTAATAAAATAATTAATTTTTTAGCCATTTGCTGGGCAGTAACCGAAATTAATGTTTAGTCTTAAAATGTTTTTTATTTATATTAGATTATAATAGGGATAATTTAATCTAATAAAATTTTCTAATAAAATAATTAATTTTTTAGCCATTTGCTGGGCAGTAACCGAAATTAATGCTAAGTCTTAAAATGTTTTTTATTTATATTAGATTATAATAGGGATAATTTAATTTAATAAAATTTTCTAATAAAAAAAATTAATTTTTTAGCCATTTGCTGGGCAGTAACCGAAATTTATGTTTAGTCTTAAAATGTTTTTTATTTATATTAGATTATAATAGGGATAATTTAATCTAATAAAATTTTCTAATAAAAAAATTAATTTTTTAGCCATTTGTTGAGCAGTAATTGAAATTAATGCTAAGTCTTAGAATGTTTTTTATTTATATTAGTTTATAATAGGGATAATTTAATCTAATAAAATTTTCTAATAAAAAAATTAATTTTTTAGCCATTTGTTGGGCAGTAATCGAAATTAATGCTAAGTCTTAGAATGTTTTTTATTTATATTAGATTATAATAGGGATAATTTAATCTAATAAAATTTTCTAATAAAAAATTAATTTTTAGCCATTTGTTGGGCAGTAATTGAAATTAATGCTAAGTCTTAAAATGTTTTTTATTTATATTAGATTATAATAGGGATAATTTAATCTAATAAAATTTTCTAATAAAATAATTAATTTTTTAGCCATTTGCTGGGCAGTAACCGAAATTAAGGCTAAGTCTTAAAATATTTTTTCCTTATATTAGATTATAATAGGGATAATTTAATCTAATAAAATTTTCTAAAAAAATAATGAATTTTTAGTCATTTGTTGGGCATTAATTGAAATTAATGTTAAGTGTTAAAATGTTTTTTATTTATATTAGATTAAATACGGATAATTTAATCTAATAAAATTTTCTAATAAAAAAATTTATTTTTTAGCCATTTGTTGGGCAGTAATCGAAATTAATGCTAAGTCTTAGAATGTTTTTTATTTATATTAGATTATAATAGGGATAATTCAATCTGATAAAATTTTCTAATAAAAAATTAATTTTTAGCCATTTGTTGGACAGTAATTGAAATTAATGCTGAGTCTTAAAATGTTTTTTATTTATATTAGATTATAATAGGGATAATTTAATCTAAAAAAATTTTCTAATAAAAAAATTAATTTTTTAGCCATTTGTTGGGCAGTAATTGAAATTAATGCTAAGTCTTAAAATTTTTTTTATTTATATTAGATTAAATAGGGATAATTTAATCTAATAAAATTTTCTAATAAAAAAATTAATTTTTTAGCCATTTGCTGGGCAGTAACCGAAATTAATGTTTAGTCTTAAAATGTTTTTTATTTATATTAGATTATAATAGGGATAGTTTAATCTAATAAAATTTTCTAATAAAACAATTAATTTTTTAGTCATTTGTTGGGCAGTAACCGAAATTAATGTTAAGTCTTAAAATGTTTTTTATTTATATTAGATTACAATAGGGATAATTTAATCTAATAAAATTTTCTAATAAAATAATAAATTTTTTAGCCATTTGCTGGGCAGTAACCGAAATTAATGTTTAGTCTTAAAATGTTTTTTATTTATATTAGATTATAATAGGGATAACTTAATCTAATAAAATTTTCTCATAAAATAGTTAATTTTTTAGCCATTTGTTGTGCAGTAACCGAAATTAATGTTTAGTCTTAAAATGTTTTTTATTTATATTAGATTACAATACGGATAATTTAATCTAATAAAATTTTCTAATAAAAAATTAATTTTTTAGTCATTTGCTGGGCAGTAACTGAAATTAATGTTTAGTCTTAAAATGTTTTTTATTTATATTAGATTACAATAGGGATAATTTAATTTAATAAAATTATCTAATAAAAAATTAATTTTTAGCCATTTGCTGGGCAGAAACCGAAATTAATGTTTAGTCTTAAAATGTTTTTTATTTATATTAGATTATAATAGGGATAATTTAATTTAATAAAATTTTCTAATAAAAAAAATTAATTTTTTAGCCATTTGCTGGGCAGTAACCGAAATTTATGTTTAGTCTTAAAATGTTTTTTATTTATATTAGATTATAATAGGGATAATTTAATCTAATAAAATTTTCTAATAAAAAAATTAATTTTTTAGCCATTTGTTGAGCAGAAATTGAAATTAATGCTAAGTCTTAGAATGTTTTTTATTTATATTAGATTATAATAGGGATAATTTAATCTAATGAAATTTTCTAATAAAAAAATTAATTTTTTAGCCATTTGTTGGGCAGTAATCGAAATTAATGCTAAGTCTTAGAATGTTTTTTATTTATATTAGATTATAATAGGGATAATTTAATCTAATAAAATTTTCTAATAAAAAATTAATTTTAAGCCATTTGTTGGGCAGTAATTGAAATTAATGCTAAGTCTTAAAATGTTTTTTATTTATATTAGATTATAATAGGGATAATTTAATCTAATAAAATTTTCTAATAAAAAAATTAATTTTTTAGCCATTTGTTGGGCAGTAATTGAAATTAATGCTAAGTCTTAAAATGTTTTTTATTTATATTAGATTAAATAGGGATAATTTAATCTAATAAAATTTTCTAATAAAAAAATTATTTTTTTAGCCATTTGCTGGGCAGTAACCGAAATTAATGTTTAGTCTTAAAATGTTTTTTATTTATATTAGATTATAATAGGGATAACTTAATCTAATAAAATTTTCTAATAAAATAATTAATTTTTTAGCCATTTGTTGTGCAGTAACCGAAATTAATGTTTAGTCTCAAAATGTTTTTTATTTATATTAGATTATAATAGGGATAATTTAATCTAATGAAATTTTCTAATAAAATAATTAATTTTTTAGCCATTTGCTGGGCAGTAACCGAAATTAATGTTTAGTCTTAAAATGTTTTTTATTTATATTAGATTACAATAGGGATAATTTAATCTAATAAAATTTTCTAATAAAAAATTCATTTTTTAGCCTTTTGCTGGGCAGTAACCGAAATTAATGTTTAGTCTTAAAATGTTTTTTTATTTATATTAGATTATAATATGGATAATTTAATCTAATAAAATTTTCTAATAAAAAAAATTAATTTTTTTTAGCCATTTGCTGGGCAGCAACCGAAATTAATGTTTAGTCTTAAAATGTTTTTTATTTATATTTGATTATAATAAGGATAATTCAATCTAATAAAATTTTCTAATAAAAAAAATTAATTTTTTAGCCATTTGCTGGGCAGTAACCGAAATTAATGTTTAGCCTTAAAATGTTTTTTATTTATGTTAGATTATAATAGGGATAACTTAATCTAATAAAATTTTCTAATAAAATAATTAATTTTTTAGCCATTTGGTGTGCAGTAACCGAAATTAATGTTTAGTCTTGAAATGTTTTTTATTTATATTAGATTATAATAGGGATAATTTAATCTAATAAAATTTTCTAATAAAATAATTAATTTTTAGCCATTTGCTGGGCAGTAACCGAAATTAATGTTTAGTCTTAAAATGTTTTTTATTTATATTAGATTACAATAGGGATAATTTAATCTAATAAAATTTTCTAATAAAATAATTAATTTTTTAGCCATTTGGTGTGCAGTAACCGAAATTAATGTTTAGTCTTAAAATGTTTTTTATTTATATTAGATTATAATAGGGATAATTTAATCTAATAAAATTTTCTAATAAAAAAAATTAATTTTTTAGCCATTTGCTGGGCAGTAACCGAAATTAATGTTTAGCCTTAAAATGTTTTTTATTTATATTAGATTATAATAGGTATAACTTAATCTAATAAAATTTTCTAATAAAATAATTAATTTTTTAGCCATTTGGTGTGCAGTAACCGAAATTAATGTTTAGTCTTAAAATGTTTTTATTTATATTAGATTATAATAGGGATAATTTAATCTAATAAAATTTTCTAATAAAATAATTAATTTTTTAGCCATTTACTGGGCAGTAACCGAAATTAATGCTAAGTCTTAAAATGTTTTTTATTTATATTAGATTATAATAGGGATAGTTTAATCTAATAAAATTTTCTAATAAAATAATTAATTTTTTAGTCATTTGTTGGGCAGTAACCGAAATTAATGTTAAGTCTTAAAATGTTTTTTATTTATATTAGATTACAATAGGGATAATTTAATCTAATAAAATTTTCTAATAAAATAATTAATTTTTTAGCCATTTGCTGGGCAGTAACCGAAATTAATGTTTAGTCTTAAAATGTTTTTTATTTATATTAGATTATAATACGGATAATTTAATCTAATAAAATTTTCTAATAAAATAATTAATTTTTTAGCCATTTGCTGGGCAGTTACCGAAATTAATGCTAAGTCCTAAAATGTTTTTTATTTATATTAGATTATAATAGGGATAATTCAATCTAATAAAATTTTCTAATAAAAAATTAATTTTTTTTAGTCATTTGCTGGGCAGTAACTGAAATTAATGTTTAGTCTTAAAATGTTTTTTATTTATATTAGATTACAATAGGGATAATTTAATCTCATAAAATTTTCTAATAAAAAATTAATTTTAAGCCATTTGCTGGGCAGAAACCGAAATTAATGTTTAGTCTTAAAATGTTTTTTATTTATATTAGATTATAATAGGGATAATTTAATTTAATAAAATTTTCTAATAAAAAAAATTAATTTTTTAGCCATTTGCTGGGCAGTAACCGAAATTTATGTTTAGTCTTAAAATGTTTTTTATTTATATTAGATTATAATAGGGATAATTTAATCTAATAAAATTTTCTAATAAAAAAATTAATTTTTTAGCCATTTGTTGAGCAGTAATTGAAATTAATGCTAAGTCTTAGAATGTTTTTTATTTATATTAGATTATAATAGGGATAATTTAATCTAATAAAATTTTCTAATAAAAAAATTAATTTTTTAGCCATTTGTTGGGCAGTAATCGAAATTAATGCTAAGTCTTAGAATGTTTTTTATTTATATTAGATTATAATAGGGATAATTTAATCTAATAAAATTTTCGAATAAAAAATTAATTTTTAGCCTTTTGTTGGGCAGTAATTGAAATTAATGCTAAGTCTTAAAATGTTTTTTATTTATATTAGATTATAATAGGGATAATTTAATCTAATAAAATTTGCTAATAAAATAATTAATTTTTAGTCATTTGTTGGGCAGTAATTGAAATTAATGCTAAGTCTTAAAATGTTTTTTATTTATATTAGATTATAATAGGGATAATTTAATCTAATAAAATTTTCTAATAAAATAATTAATTTTTAGTCATTTGTTGGGCATTAATTGAAATTAATGCTAAGTCTTAAAATGTTTTTTATTTATATTAGATTAAATAGAGATAATTTAATCTAATAAAATTTTCTAATAAAAAAATTAATTTTTTAGCCATTTGTTGGGCAGTAATCCAAATTAATGCTAAGTCTTAGAATGTTTTTTATTTATATTAGATTATAATAGGGATAATTTAATCTAATAAAATTTTCTAATAAAAAAATTAATTTTTTAGCCATTTGTTGAGCAGTAATTGAAATTAATGCTAAGTCTTAGAATGTTTTTTATTTATATTAGATTATAATAGGGATAATTTAATCTAATAAAATTTTCTAATAAAAAAATTAATTTTTTAGCCATTTGTTGGGCAGTAATCGAAATTAATGCTAAGTCTTAGAATGTTTTTTATTTATATTAGATTATAATAGGGATAATTTAATCTAATAAAATTTTCTAATAAAAAAATTAATTTTTTAGCCATTTGTTGGGCAGTAATCGAAATTAATGCTAAGTCTTAGAATGTTTTTTATTTATATTAGATTATAATAGGGATAATTTAATCTAATAAAATTTTCTAATAAAAAAATTAATTTTTTAGCCATTTGTTGGGCAGTAATCGAAATTAATGCTAAGTCTTAAAATGTTTTTTATTTATATTAGATTATAATAGTGATAATTTAATCTAATAAAATTTTCTAATAAAAAAAAATTAATTGTTTAGCCATTTGCTGGGCAGTAACCGAAATTAATGTTTAGTCTTAAAATGTTTTTTATCTATATTAGATTATAATAGGGATAACTTAATTTAATAAAATTTTCTAATAAAATAATTAATTTTTTAGCCATTTGGTGTGCAGTAACCGATATTAATGTTTAGTCTTAAAATGTTTTTTATTTATATTAGATTATAATAGGGATAATTTAATCTAATAAAATTTTCTAATAAAATAATTAATTTTTTAGCCATTTGCTGGGCAGTAACCGAAATTAATGTTAAGTCTTAAAATGTTTTTTATTTATATTAGATTACAATAGGGATAATTTAATCTAATAAAATTTTCTAATAAAATAATTAATTTTTTAGCCATTTGGTGTGCAGTAACCGAAATTAATGTTTAGTCTTAAAATGTTTTTTATTTATCTTAGATTATAATAGGGATAATTTAATCTAATAAAATTTTTTAATAAAATAATTAATTTTTTAGTCATTTGCTGGGCAGTAAACGAAATTAATGCTAAGTCTTAAAATGTTTTTTATTTATATTAGATTATAATAGGGATAATTTAATCTAATAAAATTTTCTAATAAAAAATTAATTTTTTTTTAGTCATTTGCTGGGCAGTAACTGAAATTAATGTTTAGTCTTAAAATGTTTTTTATTTATATTAGATTACAATAGGGATAATTTAATCTAATAAAATTTTCTAATAAAAAATTAATTTTTTAGTAATTTGCTGGGCAGTAACTGAAATTAATGTTTAGTCTTAAAATGTTTTTTATTTATATTAGATTACAATAGGGATAATTTAATTTAATCAAATTATCTAATAAAAAATTAATTTTTAGCCATTTGCTGGGCAGTAACCGAAATTAATGTTTAGTCTTAAAATGTTTTTTATTTATATTAGATTATAATAGGGATGATTTAATTTAATAAAATTTTCTAATAAAAAAATTAATTTTTTAGCCATTTGCTGGGCAGTAACCGAAATTAATGTTTAGTCTTAAAATGTTTTTTATTTATATTAGATTATAATAGGGATAATTTAATCTAATAAAATTTTTTAATAAAATAATTAATTTTTTAGCTATTTGCTGGGCAGTAACTGAAATTAATATTTAGTCTTAAAATGTTTTTTATTTATATTAGATTATAATAGTGATAATTTAATCTAATAAAATTTTCTAATAAAAAAATTAATTTTTTAGCCATTTGCTGGGCAGTAACTGAAATTAATGTTAAGTCTTAAAATGTTTTTTATTTATATTAAATTATAATAGGGATAATTCAATCTAATAAAATTTTCTAATAAAAAAAATTAATTTTTAGCCATTTGCTGGGCAGTAATCTAAATTAATGCTAAGTTTTAAAATGTTTTTTATTTATATTAGATTATAATAGGGATAATTTAATCTAATAAAATTTTCTAATAAAATAATTAATTTTTTAGCCATTTGCTGGGCAGCAACCTAAATTAATGTTAAGTTTTAAAATGTTTTTTATTTATATTAGATTATAATAGGGATAATTTAATCTAATAAAATTTTTTAATAAAAAATTAATTTTTTAGCCATTTGCTGGGCAGTAACCGAAATTAATGTTTAGCCTTAAAATGTTTTTTATTTATATTAGATTATAATAGGGATAACTTAATTTAATAAAATTTTCTAATAAAAAAAATTAATTTTTTAGCCATTTGCTGGGCAGTAACTGAAATTAATGTTTAGTCTTAAAATGTTTTTTATTTATATTAGATTATAATATGGATAATTCAATCTAATAAAATTTTCTAATAAAAAAAATTAATTTTTTAGCCATTTGCTGGGCAGTAACCGAAATTAATGTTTAGCCTTAAAATGTTTTTTATTTATATTAGATTATAATAGGGATAACTTAATCTAATAAAATTTTCTAATAAAATAATTAATTTTTTAGCCATTTGGTGTGCAGTAACCGAAATTAATGTTTAGTCTTAAAATGTTTTTTATTTATATTAGATTATAATAGGGATAATTTAATCTAATAAAATTTTCTAATAAAATAATTAATTTTTTAGCCATTTGCTGGGCAGTAACCGAAATTAATGTTAAGTCTTAAAATGTTTTTTAGTTATATTAAAATATAATAGGGACAATTCAATTTAATAAAATTTCCTAATGAAAAAAAAATTAATTTTTTAGTCATTTGTTGGGCAGTAATTGAAATTAATGCTAAGTCTTAAAATGTTGTTTATTTATATTAGATTATAATAGGGATAATTTAATCTAATAAAATTTTCTAATAAAATAATTAACTTTTTGTCATTTGTTGGGCAGTAATTGAAATTAATGCTAAGTCTTAAAATGTTTTTTATTTATATTAGATTATAATAGGGATAATTTAATCTAATAAAATTTTCTAATAAAATAATTAATTTTTAGTCATTTGTTGGGCATTAATTGAAATTAATGCTAAGTCTTAAAATGTTTTTTATTTATATTAGATTAAATAGAGATAATTTAATCTAATAAAATTTTCTAATAAAAAAATTAATTTTTTAGCCATTTGTTGGGCAGTAATCGAAATTAATGCTAAGTCTTAGAATGTTTTTTTATTTATATTAGATTATAATAGGGATAATTCAATCTGATAAAATTTTCTAATAAAAAATTAATTTTTAGCCATTTGTTGGACAGTAATTGAAATTAATGCTAAGTCTTAAAATGTTTTTTATTTATATTAGATTATAATAGGGATAATTTAATCTAATAAAATTTTCTAATAAAATAATTAATTTTTTAGCCATTTGCTGGGCAGTAACCGAAATTAATGCTAAGTCTTAAAATATTTTTTATTTATATTAGATTATAATAGGGATAATTTAATCTAATAAAATTTTCTAATAAAATAATTAATTTTTTAGCCATTTGCTGGGCAGTAACCGAAATTAATGTTAAGTCTTAAAATGTTTTTTATTTATATTAGATTAAATAGAGATAATTTAATCTAATAAAATTTTCTAATAAAAAAATTAATTTTTTAGCCATTTGTTGGGCAGTAATCCAAATTAATGCTAAGTCTTAGAATGTTTTTTATTTATATTAGATTATAATAGGGATAATTTAATCTAATAAAATTTTCTAATAAAATAATTAATTTTTAGTCATTTGTTGGGCATTAATTGAAATTAATGCTAAGTCTTAAAATGTTTTTTATTTATATTAGATTAAATAGAGATAATTTAATCTAATAAAATTTTCTAATAAAAAAATTAATTTTTTAGCCATTTGTTGGGCAGTAATCCAAATTAATGCTAAGTCTTAGAATGTTTTTTATTTATATTAGATTATAATAGGGATAATTTAATCTAATAAAATTTTCTAATAAAAAAATTAATTTTTTAGCCATTTGTTGAGCAGTAATTGAAATTAATGCTAAGTCTTAGAATGTTTTTTATTTATATTAGATTATAATGGGGATAATTTAATCTAATAAAATTTTCTAATAAAAAAATTAATTTTTTAGCCATTTGTTGGGCAGTAATCGAAATTAATGCTAAGTCTTAGAATGTTTTTTATTTATATTAGATTATAATAGGGATAATTTAATCTAATAAAATTTTCTAATAAAAAAATTAATTTTTTAGCCATTTGTTGGGCAGTAATCGAAATTAATGCTAAGTCTTAGAATGTTTTTTATTTATATTAGATTATAATAGGGATAATTTAATCTAATAAAATTTTCTAATAAAAAAATTAATTTTTTAGCCATTTGTTGGGCAGTAATCGAAATTAATGCTAAGTCTTAAAATGTTTTTTATTTATATTAGATTATAATAGGGATAATTTAATCTAATAAAATTTTCTAATAAAAAAAAATTAATTGTTTAGCCATTTGCTGGGCAGTAACCGAAATTAATGTTTAGTCTTAAAATGTTTTTTATTTATATTAGATTATAATAGGGATAACTTAATTTAATAAAATTTTCTAATAAAATAATTAATTTTTTAGCCATTTGGTGTGCAGTAACCGAAATTAATGTTTAGTCTTAAAATGTTTTTTATTTATATTAGATTATAATAGGGATAATTTAATCTAATAAAATTTTCTAATAAAATAATTAATTTTTTAGCCATTTGCTGGGCAGTAACCGAAATTAATGTTAAGTCTTAAAATGTTTTTTATTTATATTAGATTACAATAGGGATAATTTAATCTAATAAAATTTTCTAATAAAATAATTAATTTTTTAGCCATTTGGTGTGCAGTAACCGAAATTAATGTTTAGTCTTAAAATGTTTTTTATTTATCTTAGATTATAATAGGGATAATTTAATCTAATAAAATTTTTTAATAAAATAATTAATTTTTTAGTCATTTGCTGGGCAGTAAACGAAATTAATGCTAAGTCTTAAAATGTTTTTTATTTATATTAGATTATAATAGGGATAATTTAATCTAATAAAATTTTCTAATAAAAAATTAATTTTTTTTTAGTCATTTGCTGGGCAGTAACTGAAATTAATGTTTAGTCTTAAAATGTTTTTTATTTATATTAGATTACAATAGGGATAATTTAATCTAATAAAATTTTCTAATAAAAAATTAATTTTTTAGTAATTTGCTGGGCAGTAACTGAAATTAATGTTTAGTCTTAAAATGTTTTTTATTTATATTAGATTACAATAGGGATAATTTAATTTAATCAAATTATCTAATAAAAAATTAATTTTTAGCCATTTGCTGGGCAGTAACCGAAATTAATGTTTAGTCTTAAAATGTTTTTTATTTATATTAGATTATAATAGGGATGATTTAATTTAATAAAATTTTCTAATAAAAAAATTAATTTTTTAGCCATTTGCTGGGCAGTAACCGAAATTAATGTTTAGTCTTAAAATGTTTTTTATTTATAT
>CAWVQM010000280.1:0-26394 GCA_963932345.1 Ophion ventricosus | reverse complement strand
CCCAGTCTCGCACCGGTGTCATCCTCCGGACTTTAACGGAATTACGTAGGCGCCACGTTTCGCCCACAATTTATTGTGAGAACGACGGAACGGGTGGCGAGACGAAGTGCGAAGAGGGGGAGGAAGAGAAAAAGAACGAGAGGAAACGACGGCGAGGAGGATGATCAGCAAGAGGCTGCGGTACAGCGAGCTGGGAAGAGAAATGAGAATAGTCATAGGTACAGCACGGAAAAAATAATTTATATATATATATATATCGCATTATATTTACATAATACAAATAATTTAAAAAATTGATTCCATACAACGGTTTTTTAAAATTAATTTTTGAAGTTGCCTACACGGTCCTAAAAAAAATATTTAATCAAAATAGGATCTATTTAAATCAAATAGGTTTTTTCCTTGTCTCACGGCATACTACGAGGCTATTTGTTTAAAATATTTAAACTCTGAATAGCTTGAACGAATAAAATATTAAAAATATTTTTATTCGTTCAAGCTATTCTTTTTAAATATTAAATATATTCAAATTAAGTAAATAAAGATTAGATTTGAATTAAATAAATAAATATAAAACACGATACGGCCTTGCTCAAAAGTATTAGGCCCCCTGTAAGTTTTCTATCCGGACAAACAATTGAATATCTCGGCGAAAAAGCATCGTAAGCCAATTTACCAAACGAGCTTTTAAAGCGGACAAAGCCAGCTTCATTTTGCTTTTTTATTTTTATTTTTGCGATTTTTTTTACGCCCGGTACGTTTTTTTGAAGATGCTAGTTTTTCACGATTTTCGCACTTTGCAAAATCGCGTGCTGGACTTGGAAAAAAATAATAATCTCACTATTTAGTGATAAGGTCGTTGAAAAGAACACCGTTAGCTTTAGTTTCGTTTTTTTTTTAAGTTTTTGCGATTTTTTTCAGCAGAGTTATCTAGTTTTTTCTGGAAAAACGGTAGTTTTCCGAAAAGCCGGCGTAACTTGAAAGCTATGAGGTTTGGAATTTTTAGTCGAAGGAGTAGAAAGTTGTATTTTGTTATTTTAGAGTCACTAAATTTTTTTAGATTTTTTCCAAAATTTCTTTGTATCGTTATTTTTGGGTGATAGTCGACGATTTGATTCGTATCGATGTACAAATTCCATTATGTGCCTTTTCTCATCTTGATATTTTCATTAACACATCTTTGTTTCAAAGTAACGGCAATGAGTTAAAGAGACAAATCGTCGACTATCAACCAAAAATAGCGATAGGAAAAAATTTTGGAAAAAAAAATCTAAAAAAAAATTTAGTAACTCCGCAATGACAAAATACAACTTTTTACTCCTTAGACTAAATATTCCAAACCTCATAGTTTTCAAGTTACGCTGCACGATACCGGCTTTTCGGAAAGCCGCCGTTTTTATGTTTTACCCCCCGATAGGGGTGCTTTCCGGAATATGGAAATGGTTGATATTTTTTTCGGAGACGTCTCTTGGGCCTCCTTACGTACAACGCCAATAAAAAAAGGGTTTATATCGAACCCGCTGCAGATAAAAAATTTTTCATGTTTTACCCCCGATAGGGGTGCTTTCCGGAGGATGGAAATGGATGATATTTTTTTCAGAGACGTCTCTTGGGCTTCCTTACGTACAACGCCAATAAAAAAAGGGTTTATATCGAACCCGCTGCAGATAAAAAATTTTTCATGTTTTATCCCCCTATAGGGGTGCTTTCCGGAATATGGAAATGGTTGATATTTTTTTCGGAGACGTCTCTTGGGCCTCCTTACGTACAACCCCAATAGAAAAAGGGTTTATATGGAACCCGCTGCAGATAAAAAAATTTTCATGTTTTACCCCCGATAGGGGTGCTTTCCGGAATATGGAAATGGTTGATATTTTTTTCGGAGACGTCTCTTGGGCTTCCTTACGTACAACGCCAATAAAAAAAGGGTTTATATCGAACACGCTGCAGATAAAAAAAATTTCATGTTTTACCCCCCCATAGGGGTGGTTTCCGGAATATAGACATGGTTGATATTTTTTTCAGAGACGTCCCTTGGGCCTCCTTACGTAAAACGCCAATAAAAAAAGGGTTTATATCGAACCCGCGGAAGATAAAAAAATGTTCATATTTTACCCCCGATAGGGGTGCTTTCCGGAATATAGACATGGTTGATATTTTTTTCAGAGACATCCCTTGGGCCTCCTTACGTACAACGCCAATAAAAAAATGGTTTATATCGAACCCGCGGGACATAACAAAATTTTCATATTTTACCCCCCGATGCTTTTCGGAATATGGACATGGTTGATATTTTTTTCAGAGACGTCTCTTGGGCCTCCTTACGTACAACGCCAATAAAAAAAGGGTTTATATCGAAGCCGCGGGAGATAAAAAAAATTTCATGTTTCACCCCCCGATAGGGGTGGATCCCGGTAGTTGAAATCATGTAAATTTTGTTTTATGATATTTTTTAGGCAATTAGAGGTGAAATGTGCAAGAAATTTTCGAAAATGTAAAAATTGAGAAAAAAAATAATACCGTTGCGTAGCAACGATACAAACTTCAGGCCCATAAAAAACTATATAACTTTGCGAAAAAAAAAAATCGGAAAAATTGTTTTTTTTAACGAAACTAAAGCTGACGGTGTCCTTTTCAAAGATCTTATCACTAAATTGTGAGATTATTTTTTCTTCAAAGTCCAGCACGAGATTTTGCAAAGTGCGAAAATCGTGGAAAACTAGCATGTTCAAAATGACGTACCGGGTACAAGAAAAAAAATCGCTAAAATAAAAAAAAAAAGCAAAATGAAGCTGACTTTGTCCGCTTTGAAATACCGTTTGGTAAATTCGCTTAGGATTTTTTTTTTCGCCGAGATATGAAATTTTTTGTCCGAATAAAAAACTCACAGGCTGCCTAATACTTTTGAGCAAGGCTGTATATACATGTAGTCATCTATAAATGGAAGCAGAGAGCGAAACGACGAGCGTTGAATGCGGCAACTGCGATGAACGAGCAAGAAGACCGAGAGAGGCGTGAACCAGCCGCGATATTGCATTCTTTTCCACGCGAGATTTACGCCTCGTCGTACCACAATGAACTCGTTATCCAACGATTTAACCGAATCTACGCTTTTGACAGGAAGCCAAGGCGCCTCAGGGCCGATCATTATTGGGCCGGAAGGCCAGTACGCGTATGACGGTGCATGTGTATTGCGCCGCTTATACGAAATCTTCGCTGTGATTCAAGAGCCGTTTTCTCGGTCCCTCTGTTAAGGAGGGTTCGAGTATTTTTTTTTGTATTATTTTTTTTTATAGAGATATTGCCCTTTTTTCGAGTTTTAGAACCCAAACAAACTCAACGATTCATCCAAAGATAATATTTTTTCTGCACAAAAAATTTAATTACATTATTCGGATATTCTTATTGTCAATATCATCACGATTTCCCGTTTTTACACGTGTATTTTGGTGAAAAATCATTTCAAGGTCATGATATCATAGGTCGTTGGATTCGTCTGAATATCAGCTACGTCTTAATAAAAACAAACATGTTCCCATTTGAAAAATCATTGATGACCTTGAGAACGCAAAAACTATGACCTTGACAAAAATGAATTTTTCACCACTGTATCAGCCGTTCAAAATCAATCAAATTGCCTCCTGACATTTTTTTTTCGTCACTCTAAAGGCAACGGAGATATTTGCGGTGGTCACGTTAAATGGTCCCCCCTGTAGATATTTGATGAAGTAAAAAGTTCTGAGCGTTTTTTCGCTTTATTTCGACGATGGAATTAACATAGTTAGGATTATCCGATTTAGATCAAATATGCGCCGTTTTGTTCGATTACTTTTGTCCATTTTGAAGGCAATTTCATAATTCCGCGATTGAAGAAGTCCTCGTCCCTATTGGACCAGCTCATTTTGACAAAACTCTCTTGAGGCCAGTTTTTTACCATAAAGAAAATTTTGCAAATGCTTGAAAAGGTGATAATCGCTTGGTGCCAGGTCTGGACTATACGGCGGATGCAATAGAACCTCTCATCCAAGCTCTCGGAGCTTCTGGCGCGTCGTTAAAGATGTGTGCGGCCTGGCGTTGTCTTGATGGAACACAACACCCTTCCTATTGGCCAATTCTGGCCGCTTTTGGTCGATCGCCTGCTTCAATCTGGTCAGTTGTTGACAGTAGAGGTCCGAATTGAGTGTTTGGCCCAATGGGAGCAGCTCATAGTGGATGATTCCCTTCCAATCCCACTAAAAACACAGCAAAACCTTCTTGGCCGTTAATCCGGGCTTGGCGATCGTTTGGGCCGGCTGACCGCAATTGGACCACGATCTTCTTCGGCTGTTGTTCTCGTATGTGACCCATTTTTCATCGCCAGTCATCATCCGCTTCAAAAATGGATCGATTTCCTTACGTTTCAGCAAAGAATCGCAGGCATCAATTCGGTCCAAAAGGTTATTTTGCGTCAATTCGTGTGGCACCCATACATCGAGCTTCTTCTTGGGGCCAGCCTCGTGCAAATGGTTCCAAACGGTTTTCTGGCTAATCTTTAGTTCCTGAGCAATGGAATAAGTGCTCACATGCAGGTCCGACTCGACGATTTCCATGATTTTATCGACATTTTCGACGATTGGCCTACCAGAGCGTGCCTCATCTTCGACGTCCATATTACCAGAACGGAATCGTTGGAACCACCGCTTTGCTGTTGCATTCGATACTGTATTGGCTCCATAAACGGCACAAATTTTTTTGGCTGCCTGCTCCGCCTTTTCACCTTGGTCGTAGTGGTACTGAACAATGTATCGAATTTTCTCTTTTCTCTCTCTATTTTGGAACACTGTAACACACAACTGTCTTCACCAAACACAAAACTGTCAAAGAACTTTTTTTGAAGCGTAATGTCACCTTTAAATCGCCGTATAGTATGACCCGATGCGACGTATACATCGTGAGATATGCCTCACTAAAGACATCTAGCGGAAAACACTCAGGACTTTTTACTTCACCCAATATTTTCGAAAAATAAATTCATTAAAAAAGCGTCCCGCGTTAATTTAAGTTGGCGAAATCAGAAAAATCATCGATAAACAGACCAACTTAATCTTCTTCGTTGAAAATCAAACAAAATTTAACCTAAAATTAAACCTAAAGAAACCCGAACATATCAAAGTAAACTCAAACAAACCTTAGCAAACCCAAACAATCTCACGCCAGATCCTGTGGCTTCTGATGCCATTCTCAACTCTTGTCTGACAACAATTTCAGTATCATCAAAAGTATCGAAGATTTCAAGTTGGTCAATTTCGAAACGGGACACCCTGTATATTAGCACAACACGATATTTCGAATCTCTTTGTTTTTTCTCGCTAAATTACATTCTTATTTGTTGCGTAATAATATGTGTTAAAAAAAAAAGATCAAACGCATCCATTGTATCCTGCAATGGGAGTAAAACGTAAAAGGCATAAAAAAAAGGACTATCTAATTTCAAGAGGGTGTAGACGAGATTGTCACCTCGACACCCCGTACATTGTACACAATACCACTATCCATTATGATCCATCTAATCCACACGATATACGTACTACACGACACGAGAGTACAGTCCCATTAAACGCGGTGTATCGGGTGACCGAGTATCGCGCGGCGATACAGCCTCCCGCGAGAGAAGGACAACGAATAAGAAGGAAGACGAAAAAAAAAAAACAACAAAACGAAACGAAACAATGAAAGGTAGTGATAGATCGCGCGAGAGTGTGTTACGTGAAAGTCGAGAAAAAAAATAGCCCACTCCGAACGCTTCGCAAATGTCTGGAGACACTCTAGTGTACGAATGTACAGGCTCGCTCAAAAGTATTAGGCAACCTGTAAGTTTTCTATCCGGACAAAAAATTGAATATTTCGGCGAAAAAAAAAATCGTAAGCCCAATTTACGAAACGGCGTTTCAAAGAGGACATAGCCAGCTTCATTATGCTTTTTTATTTTTATTTTTACAATTTTTTTTGCACCCGGTACGTCATTTTGAACATGCCAGTTTTTTTCCACGATTTTCGCACTTTGCAAAAATTTGGGTTTGGGTTTGAACCATCCTACTCAGTTTTTTTAATCCTGTAACTTTCGTTCGGAACGTTTTTTGATCGGACTCACGGTTCCCGAGATATTTTAATGTTTGGGTTTGTTTGGGTTTAATCATCCTTCCGAATACTTTCAACCCTGCAACTTTTGTTTGGGTTTGACTGACCCATTCAGCTCGTCCAATTCTGCAACTTGCGTTCAAAACGCTTTTCGATCGGACTCACGATTCCCGAGATATTTCAATGTTTGGGTTTGTTTGGGTTTAACCATCCTACTCATTCCTTTCAGCACCCTGTAACTTTCGTTCGGAACGTTTTTTGATCGAACTCACGGTTCCCGCGATATTTTAAAGTTTGGGTTTGTTTGGGTTTAATCATCCTTCCGAATACTTTCAACCCTGCAACTCTTGTTTGGGTTTGTTTGGGTTTGACTGACCCATTCATCTCGTCCAACTCTGCAACTTGCGTTCGAAACGCTTTTCGATCGGATTCACGGTTCCTGAGATATTTCAATGTTTGGGTTTGTTTGGGTTGAACCATCCTACTCAGTTTTTTCAACCCTGTAACTTTCGTTCGGAACGTTTTTTGATCGAACTCACGGTTCCCGCGATATTTTAAAGTTTGGGTTTGTTTGGGTTTAATCATTCTTCCGAACACTTTCAACCCTGCAACTCTTGTTTGGGTTTGTTTGGGTTTGACTGACCCATTCATCTCGTCCAACTCTGCAACTTGCGTTCGAAACGCTTTTCGATCGGACTCACGGTTCCTGAGATATTTCAATGTTTGGGTTTGTTTGGGTTGAACCATCCTACTCAGTTTTTTCAACCCTGTAACTTTCCTTCGGAACATTTTTTGATCGAACTCACGGTTCCCGCGATATTTTAATGTTTGGGTTTGTTTGGGTTTAATCATTCTTCCGAATACTTTCAACCCTGCAACTCTTGTTTGGGTTTCTTCAACTTTTGGGTGCAACTTTGGTTCGAAACTTTTTTCGATCGGACTCACGGTTCCCGAGATATTTCAATGTTTGGGTTTGTTTGGGTTTAACCATCCTACCCATTTCTTTCAACCCTGCAACTTTCGTTCGAAACGTTTTTCGATCTTATTCACGATTGCCGAAACATTTCAATGTTCAATGTTGCAACGGCGACACCCGATATAGGGGCCGGTCCATTCACGGCTACTTAACATGACAATAGATCGTAAAATATGATACCCGGGTTGCTCGCTCGCGTTGCACACATACGCGATTACGTACACACGTCAACCCTTAGGACCAACGAAAAGCCATCCAGCCGCTATTCTAAAAAAGGAAACCGGCGGGACTTACGTCCTTGAGTGTTCCAGGCAGGAACGAAGCCACGGGGAGGGCTCTGTAGTCGTCAGCTGACTGGAATACCAGCCGCGGCACGTATTTTAACCTCCGCCAGACAGTGACGGAGACAATACAAGTATGGGGAGGACGAGAGAGAGAGAGAGAGAGAACATCCCCCCAGCGGTGAGCTCTTCGCAGAATGAAATATAAAGAAGGGAATAAACCAAAAAAAAAATATATGCCCCGCAAACGAAGAAGAGCAAAAAAAATGCGTATAAAAGACGTCTCGTGTACGGTCGCGCCCTGAGAAGGATAAAAATATAAAATTTCCCGTGACTTTACCATCCGAACAATCGATTTCTAACGCAAAGCAACGTCGACTCATCCCCCGCTATAATACACCCTGTCTCGGACTACTCAGGTTCTCCAAGAATTTATAACTGCGGGACTGAACCAGCCGCATTTGCGAGTAAAATGATACATTGCATTGTTCGTTACTACAACAATGCGCCAGTGGGAAGTAAAACAATTGTCCTTCGTCGAGGAGCAATGAAATTGAAAAGTATTGGCCGTTACTTCCGGTATTGTCGGAATGTAAAGGTGTTGCCCGTTAGTTACGGAACCGAAAAAAATTATCGTCTGCCACTTCCGGTAACGCTGGATTAGAAAAATTAATCGTCTGTTACTTCCGGTAATCCCGCAATCGAAAGTTACTGGCCTTTACTTCCGGCGCTTCCGGAATCGAACATTTTCGTTCGTTACTTCCGCTACTACCGGAATCGAGAAGTCACTTGTCTGTTACTTCCGGAATCAATAAGTTAGATGTCCGTTACTTCTGGAAATAAAGAGTAGTGTCTTTGACTTCCGGTACAGAATCGAAAGGTATCGTCCGTTACTTCCGGTATTCCCGGAATCGAAAAGTATTCTTCATTACTGTCGGAATCTAAAAGTGCCCGTTACTTTCGGTACTTCCAGAAACAAACATTTCCGTTACTTCTCGTACTTCCGGAATCGAAAAGTTCCGGCACTTCCGGTACTTTGGAATTGGAAAACTACTTGTGCCTGACTTCCGATAGTTCTGAGATCGAAAAGTATTGTCCGTTACTTCCGGAAACGAAGAGTATAGATCTTTAATTCCGGAATCGAAAAGTATTGTTCGTTACTTCCAAAATCGAAGAGTATTGCCCGTTACTTCCGTGATCGACAGGTATTGTCCGTTACTTCCGGTGCTTCCGCAATCCAACAGTTTCGACCGTTACTTCCGGTACTACCAGAATCGAGAAGTCACTTGTCCGTTACTTCCGGAACCGATAAGTTAGGTGTCCGTTACTTCCGGAAACGAAGAGTATTGTCTTTAACTTCCGGTACAGAATCGAAAGGTATCGTCCGTAACTTCCGGTACTCCCAGAATCGAAAAGTATTCTTCATTACTTTCGGAATCTAAAAGCGTTGCCCGTTACTTCCGGTACTTCCAGAAACAAAAATTTCCGTTACTTCTCGTACTTCCGGAATCGAAAAGTTCCGTCACTTCCGGTACTTCTGGAATTGGAAATTTACTTGTGCCTGACTTCCGGTAGTTCTGAGATCGAAAAGTATTGTCCGTTACTTCCGGAAACGAAGAGTATAGTTCTTTAATTCCGGAATCGAAAAGTATTGTTCGTTACTTCCAAATTCGAAGAGTATTGCCCGTTACTTCCGTGATCGACCGGTATTGTCCGTTACTTCCGGTGCTTCCGCAATCCAACAGTTTCGACCGTTACTTCCGCTACTACCGGAATCGAGAAGTCACTTGTCCGTTACTTCCGGAACCGATAAGTTAGGTGACCTTTACTTCCGAAAACGAAGAGTATTGTCTTTAACTTCCGGTACAGTATCGAAAGGTATCGTCCGTTACTTCCGGTACTCCCGGAATCGAAAAGTATTCTTCATTACTTTCGGAATCTAAAAGCGTTGCCCGTTACTTCCGGTACTTCCAGAAACAAAAATTTCCGTTACTTCTCGTACTTCCGGAATCGAAAAGTTCCGTCACTTCCGGTACTTCTGGAATTGGAAATTTACTTGTGCCTGACTTCCGGTAGTTCTGAGATCGAAAAGTATTGTCCGTTACTTCCGGAAACGAAGAGTATAGTTCTTTAATTCCGGAATCGAAAAGTATTGTTCGTTACTTCCAAATTCGAAGAGTATTGCCCGTTACTTCCGTGATCGACCGGTATTGTCCGTTGCTTCCGGTGCTTCCGCAATCCAACAGTTTCGACCGTTACTTCCGCTACTACCGGAATCGAGAAGTCACTTGTCCGTTACTTCCGGAACCGATAAGTTAGGTGTCCGTTACTTCCGGAAACGAAGAGTATTGTCTTTAACTTCCGGTACAGAATCGAAAGGTATCGTCCGTTACTTCCGGTACTCCCGGAATCAAAAAGTATTCTTCATTACTGTCGGAATTGAAAAGTGTTGCCCGTTACTTCCGGTACTTCCAGAAACAAAAATTTCCCTTACTTCCTGTACTTTCGGATTCGAAAATTACGTGGCCCTTACTTTCGGTACATTAGGTAATTTCACGGATGAAACTTGCAATTCTTTGGCTGCTTAGCAAAAGCTTCCTCGCGAGTGCCGTCCTCGAATCGACGTCGAGAAGGTGCACCTTCTGGTATTTTGTAGTTCAAGCCTGAGTATTATACCGCGCGTTAATATGACGTGTACGCGTCCTCTACTCGAGCGGTGTAATGGTCGCGATTGTCGCGACGATAGGAAAATTGAGTGAATCACCGACGGTCACCCTGAAAGTCACCACGGCGCGCGTGCTCCGTCTATACAATTTCCCCGAGTACACCTGTTCGTCAAGTACTCACGTCGAGTAAATTGTACACGTCATTTTTAGCCCTCTCCACACACGCATCACCGTTTATTAAAAAAACAAAAAAAAATATTATCTCGCTAATTATTTAGCGCACGCTCATTTATTTTTACGTTAAAAAGTTTGTTTAAACTTGACATTTCAAAAACATTTTTTTCTTTATTCCATAGTTTTATAGCGTATGGTCTCGACTTTAATTTGCAACAAAGATTTGGTTAAAATTGCAATAATTGACCGAGTTACAAAATTTTTTGTGAACGGTCAGAATTAATTCTGGACACTTTTAATAGAAATAAGCTTTTTTTTTTAATTTACGCAGAAAATGTATTTTCTGCTACGTTGAAATTATACAGTATGTTTTTTTATTTGCACACGATAAGATGCAAATGTTTCAATATTTTTAATAAAAAATCACAAAGTACGAATTTTCGAAAATTTCGAGTCTCCAGAAATCAATTTCGCTAGTCTAAGTCGTATATCTCAAAATTTATTCGTTCGATTCACTTCATATTCGGACAGAGCGTCATTGACCAGGTGTACAAGTATGAAATGCGGATTTCAGACAACAGATGGTGCACCAATGCAGTTTGTGCTTTAAAGATTTGACACTGCGTCATTTTGTTGTGTCATTGACAAGTGTCAGACGCGCACGAGTGATAAATTTGAAAAGTTTGTGCATAGTGCTGTGTTGTTGTGTTCAATATGTCGAAATTTATTACGAACAAAGAGCATTCGCCGACAGCATTAATTTTTTTGTTTTCATTCGAAGAAAACTGCTGCTGAATCATACCGATTACTTCGAGAAGCTTATGGTGAACATGCTCCATCGCAAGATACGTGTGAACGATGATTTCGGCGTTTCAAAAGTGGTGACTTCGATGTTGCAGACAAGGAACATGGAAAACCGCAAAAAAAAAATACGAAGATGTGGAATTGCAAGCATTGTTGGACGAAGATGATTCGCAAACACAAAAACAACTCGCCGAGCAATTGGGCGTTAGTCAACGAGCTGTTTCCAATCGGCTACGAGAGATGGGAAAGATTCAGAAGACCGGTAGATGGGTCCCACATGAGTTGAACGACAGGCAAATGGAAAAGCGCAAAAACACATGTGACATTTTGCTCGCTCGGTACAAAAGGAACTCGTTTTTGCATCGTATAGTTACAGGGGATGAAAAGTGGATTTATTTTGAGAATCCCAAGCGCAAAAAATCATGGGTAGACCCAGGCGCACCATCCACATCGACCGCAAGACCGAATCGCTTTGGCAGAAGGACGATGCTCTGTGTTTGGTGGGACCAGAGGGGCGTGGTGTATTATGAGCTGTTAAAACCTGGGCAAACGGTTAATACTAAACGTTACCAACAACAATTGACCGATTTGAAGCGTTCGCTGCTTGAAAAAAGGCCAGAATACCGAAAGAGGCAACACAAAGTTATTTTCCTTCATGACAATGCTCCATCACATACGGCAAAACCGCTTCGCGACACGTTGGAAGCACTCAGCTGGGAAGTTCTACACCATGCGGCTTACTCACCAGACTTGGCTCCTTCCGATTACCACTTGTTTGCATCGATGGGTCACGCTCTTGCTGAGCAGCGCTTTGGTTCGTACGAAGATGTGAAAAAATGGATCGATGAATGGTTCGCAGCAAAAGGGGAAGATTTTTACTGGCGTGGTATTCACAAATTGCCCGAAAGATGGGAAAAATGTATAACAAGCGATGGAGCATACTTTGAATAAAGCACTTTTTATCATTCTTCCGAATTTAACGTGTTTTTTTTTTCGAAAAAAAAATCCGCATTTCATACTTGTACACCTGGTATCACATTTTCTATCGTATGACCGAATGATTTTTTAATTCGTTTATCCATTACTTAATAACAAATGATTAAATTTGTTTTCTTGTTCGAAAATCGAACTTTTTTTTGTCAACAGCTCGCCATTTTCGTAATTTTTCAAATTTCAACAAACTAACCGCTCGTACGAAAGTTTTATTATTATACTAAAATGATATTTCTTCATTTTTCCTTTCAGATGACCCAAGCTGTCAGAACTACCTCAACCGATTGGTCATGCAGCAACTGCGGCATTTTGTTTAAATATTAATAACTTCATTGATCATCAATATTTGTCAATAAAAAAAACTCAAACTTGGCAATAAGATGTATTAGTTGTGTGTAAAATCATAACCTCGTAATTTGAATAGTCTCATTAGAAAAAAATATTGAAAGTCGAGCTGTTTTTTTTTTTGACCCAAGCAACAGTCGACGAAAATTGTTCGATTTTCTACATTTTCCTTTACATTCGAAACTGAGCATACAATTTTTTGAAATATTAAAAGTGAATAAAGTACGAAAAAAAAGAATAAATAAAACACTTGACTCGAAAGGAAAAAAGAACCCTTATTTTTCAACGATTGCGATTCTCTTTATTTCACATTTATGGATGTACGTCATACGTATAGCGGAAGTGTGGGTACTCAACGAGAGTTAGGGGCTGCTTTAGGGTCAAAGGGGTGCGAGCAGCTGTCAGGGGTGCGAGCAAGGTGAACGTCGACGACAATCTTGCTAGGTGGGTGCATAGAGAGAGGGTGCGTGACGGAAGCCACTCAGCCGGGTGACAAACTCTCCTCATATATATATATTTTTTTTAACACTGGAGAAGTATTTTTTTTGTCGTGTACAAAGCTACTGTGAGGCTGGTCCTCACTGTAGCTTTATACTTATATATATATATTGGGTAAAGTAAAAAGTTCTGAGCGTTTTCCGCTAGATGTCTTTAGTGAGCCATATCTCACGATGTATTAATCGCATCGGGTCATACTATACGGCGATTTAAAAGTGACATTACGCTTAAAAAAAAGTTTTTTGACAGTTTTGTGTTTGGTGAAGCCAGTTGCGTGTTTCAGCGTTCCAAAATGGAGCTAAAAAAAAGAGAAAATTCGATACATTCTTCAGTACCACTACGAACAAAGTGAAAAGGCGGAGAAGGCGGCCAAAAAAATGTGTGCTGTTCATGGAGCCAATACAGTATCGAATGCAACAGCAAAGAGGTGGTTCCAACGATTCCGTTCTGGTAATATGGACGTCGAGGATGAGGCACGCTCTGGTAGGCCAATCGTCGAAAATGTCGATAAGATCATGGAAATCGTCGAGTCGGACCGGCATGTGAGCACTTATTCCATTGCCCAGGAACTGAAGATTAGCCAGAAAACCGTTTGGAACCATATGCATAAGCCTGGTCTCAAAAAGAAGCTCGCTGTATGGGTGCCACACGAATTGACACAAAAGAACCTTTTGGATCGAATTGATGCCTGCGATTCTTTGCTGAAACGTAACGAAATGGACCCATTTTTGAGGCAGATGGTGACTGGCGGTGAAAAATGGATCACATACGAGAACAACAGCCGAAGAAGATCGTGGTCCAAACGCGGTGAGCCGGCCCAAACGATCGCCAAGCCCGGATTGACGGCCAAGAAGGTTTTGCTGCGTGTTTGGTGGGATTGAAAGAGAATCGTCCACTATGAGCTGCTCCCATCGGGCCAAACACTCAATTCGGACCTCCACTGTCAAAAACTGACTAGATTGAAGCAGGCGATCGACCAGAAGCGGCCAGAATTGGCCAAAAGTCTGTCTGTCTCTCTCTCTCTCTCTCTCTCTCTCTCTCTCTCTCTCTCTCTCTCTCTCTCTCTCTCTCTCTCTCTCTCTCTCTCTCTCTCTCTCTCTCTCTCCCCCCCCCCTCTCTCTCTCTCTCTCTCTCTCTCTTTATCTTTCTCTTTTCTTTTTTCTTGTCTTGGCTCTCCGTACGTCCGCTGACGTTAAGTGGCAATAATTGATAGCGTTATCTCGCGTGCCGCTGATTGCACGAGAGTCGCGGTTCACTGCTAATAATTACGGTGTAAAAATTGAATTTGAAGAACTTCACCGAGAAATCATCGAGTTGCACTTTGTGAATTCTCTGATCTGCAAAGTCTATTTTCTGCATCGAAATATTGTGAATATAGCACGGAGTTCTTGAAGGTGCCAGTAGACGTTTATTTCGTATTTTGAAGAAGTTAATTGCTCATTTATTCGGACTTTGATTTGTTGAACTTTAATTGAATTACGATCGATCTAGATATAATTAGTCCTAGAGATATCGGACTGTATCATGATGGTGAGGTTTCACAGAAATGTGAAAATTACTTGGAAAATTTTATATCAATTATTCATAATATTAGAAATTAAAATATGACGGATGAAGTTTATTGTTAAAGAGGGCGACATTATGTTATTGACATTTTGTGAGGGATAACAGTTCATTTGTTTGGTTTATAATTTGTTTAATTTGAAGTTAAAATGGAGGGATCTTTTTTTTTGCCATATATAGATTATAATAATACAAAGAAATAAAAAAAATATATAAAATGACGAGAATTTTTATCGAATTATTGATTTTCAAAAGTATTTTTTCCATCCCATTTATCCAAATAAATAAATTCTATATTATTTTTTAATTGATTTATTTGAATTATAATTTGGTGAACTTCAATCCTTCGCGGTTGCACATCCAAATTCAATCGCGGTGGTCACACTTGGGTCGATTCTACCCAGTCAGTTTTCAAAAAAGTATTAGTACCAAGCTATCCGTCCGAAGTGGTTCAAAAAATTACGAAACATGCTTCGAACTTTATAGATGATGTACGAAAAATTTATTTATAAGAAATATAATGGCGACATGGTAAAAAAAAATCATAAAGAGGTGAAAACGCAAAAAAGACACTTTTTCACTCAAAATATCGTAGCTCCGTGAACTTTCAACATTTTTACCTAAAATTTGGACGTGATACTCCTTGGATATGCTACTTATGGGGAAAAATAGTAGCATAGTGCGCTTTCCAAAATAAGTATTTATTCTGACATGTGAAGAGGGTAAATTTTATGGTATGAGGATACTTCAAACTCCAGGTAAGATGGTGAATAGAGTCTCATTCGAAGCCGGGAGCTATAATATGTTTAGGCCAAAAATTGATCGACGGGTCGATTCTACCCAGGTTGACCACGAAGGGTTAATTTAGAACCGTAGGATTTATGACTGATTTTTTATACTATAAAAAGATTTACAGAATAATATAAATAAATATAAATATATATATCCTAACTAATATTATAAATCTGACTTTCTGTCTTTCTGTCTGTCTGCCTGTCTGTCTCTCTGCCTGTCTGCCTGTCTGCCTGTCTGCCTGCCTGCCTGTCTGCCTGGCTATCTGTCTGTCTGCCTGTCTGCCTGTCTGCCTGCCTGCCTGCCTGCCTGTCTGCCTGCCTGCCTGGCTGTCTGTCTGTCTGCCTGTCTGCCTGTCTGCCTGCCTGTCTGTCTCTCTGTCTGTCTGTCTCTGTGTCTGTCTATGTGTTATGACCCATGTGTTATATATATATATATATATAACACATGGGTCATTAAGTCCCGGGACTAACCAGTAAAAACACTTTTTTTTTGCAAAATTCGACTTTATTCATCAACATAGTCACCTTCCATAGCGATACAATCATTTCAACGTTTTTCTAAACTTTCGATGCCTTTCTTATAGAACGATTTGTCTTTTGCCTCAAAATAGACTCTCCTCTCCACTCGGCTGACGCTCTTTTCGACTCTGGCGTATAGTGATGAATCCATGTTTCATCCATTGTTATGTACCGAGGCAAAAAATCCTTTTTATCACGCGTAAACAGTTTCAAACAGCGCTCCGAATCATCAATTCGTTGTTTTTGTTCCACTGTGAGCAAACGCGGCACCCACTTGGACAAAAGTTTTTTCATACCCAAATTTTCATGCACAATTTTGAAGACGGTGCCTTTTGATATCTTTAGGATATCAGCTATCTTTTGCAACTTCACTTTACGATCGACATAACAATTTTCAGAATTTTTTGGATGTTTTCGGGCGTAGCCACCTCAATTGGACGACCTGAGCCCTCCGCGTCTTCGGTGGTTGTTCGACCGCGTTTAAAATCCGCATAACATCGGCAAATTATTGTTTTCGATGGGCACTTTTCCCGGTAACACTTTTCAAGCCATTGCTGAGCTTGAACGGTATTTTTTCCTATTAAAAAACAGTGTTTGATTAACACACGAAACTCGTTTTTATCCATCGTTTAAGCAAAAACAAATGTAGCGTCACTTAACCTTCAATATCTCGGCAACGACTGAACCGAATGTCATGAAATTTTTACGCGTACCTTTTGAAGGTTGGTACTACCGAAAAACAAAAGCGGCATGGCATTGGCGGCGCAATCTGTGTGTCAGTCCCGGGATTTATTGACCCATGTCTTATATATATATATATATTAGGGTGATTCGTTTCAGGGCAACTTTACATTCAACAAATGTCACAAAGAATTCTCTATGCAAATAAATCAATAAAACAAAAAAAAATCTATTTATTTTACTTCATCCACCTATAGCTGAGAAAGAGTTGAATTTACGGGCTCGGCTTATAAGACTTTTTCTGTAGCAAATTACTTTCTCTACAAAGTTCTCATTTGAATTTTTTCGATATATCTAATAGCTTACGCGTTACAGCCGTTTGAATAGATATTTTCATACAATATTCACTTGAAATAATGATACCGCTGAAACGGTTGAATTTACGGACATGGCTCAATGAACTTTATTGCAGAGTATCATATTTCCTATGAGAACCCACTTGGAAAATATCGCGATATCAAAATTCGCGGAATGGTAACACTAATAATGAGAAAAACATTTTTTTCAATGTTAATCAAATGGGAAACCTTCAATTTTGATTCGCAACCTCTAAATATTTTTTGACAACACTCCGCTTTCGCGAAACTTCGTTTTTGGGTACCAACTAAAGGTTTTCGGGCACGATGGGTAAAAAAAAAAAGTTGCCCTGAAACGAATCACCCTAATATATATATGAAATGAAGAATATGTATAGCGAACTAATTTTTTTTCGAATTCTTTTTATCAATTTTTTCTCATCCTTTTCCGATCTTCATGTACACTTATTTCAATTTTGTCAGGCATGAGAATTCAATTATTTAATTTATAATTTCGTGAACTTCAGTTTAAAACGGATGGGTATATATATATATATATATATATATATATATGTATAATATAAAATAAAAAATATTTCTATCGATTTTTTTTAAATCGAAATTATTATTATTTTTTATCGTCTCCCGATACCCGCGTACTGGTCGCGTCTCTTATTTTCTCGCTCACGTATACAATCCGCGGGCACGACAGCTGTTCTTCGTCTAGCGGGAGATTATTTTCCATTGTGAATCTCGCTCGCACCAATCGGCCTGATGGGAATCTCTTGCGCATCGGTGCGAAGAGACGGGAGAGAAAAGACACGGGAGACAGCACCACATGCAGCTTCGGGAATTACATTGCACGGGAATGAAACACGGAGCGTTGCTTTACACACCCGAGCGACAAGCACGACCGGAAGCAACGCAATCGGTACGTAGGATCGAAGTAACCCTTCGTCAATCTCTCGCGGATAATAATGACGTAATAATAATTATTATAATAATTCAATAATAGAAATAATCATAATAATAATATTAATTATAGGTAGGGGGTAGGTGAATATTTGCCAGTGAAAACTGAGAAGGTGTGTGCCCGGGTGATAAGTTTATTATAATAATATTAAAAAATGTTACCAATTGAATTAATTAAATTAAATAAATAAAAAAAATTAAATTAATAGTAATAAAAATTAATGAGTAAACTTGCAGTAATAAAATAATATAATAATATTAATATAAGGTGTAGTAAAAAGAAATCTATTATTTTTACATGAAATTGAAGGCACATTTAGCATAGTTAGAATGATCCGATTTAGGTCTAATATGCACCGTTTTTATCGATAACTTGTTGCCACTTTGAAGGTAATTTGATTATGACTTTGTCATAGAAACCCTCGTCCCTATTGGCAAAAAACTGGGACAGTCGATTTTCACAAGCTTCTCTTGAGGCGAATTTTTCACCAGCAAAATCTTTCGCCATAGACAGGAACAGGTGGTAATGACTTGGTGCCAGATCCGGACTATGAGGTGGATGCATAAGAACCTCCCAACCAAGCTTCCGAAGCTTCTGGCGAGTCACTATCGATGTGTGTGGCCTGGCATTGTCCTGATGGAACACAATTCCTCTCCTATTGGCCAAAGCTGGCCGCTTCTGGGCGATTGCTTCCTTCAGACGGTCCAATTGTTGACAGTACAGGTCCGAATTGAGAGTTTGGCCGTAGGGGAGCAGCTCATAGTAGATGATTCCCTGCCAATCCCACCAAACACACAGTAAAATCTTCCTGACCGTCAATCCTGGCTTGGCCACCGTTTGCGCCGGCTCACCGCGATTCGACCACGACCGTTTTCGCTTGACGTTGTCGTAAGTGACCCACTTTTCATCACCGGTCACCATCCGCTTCAGAAATGGGTCGATTTTGTTGCGATTCAGCAGCGATTCGCAGATGGAAATTCGGTCCATGAGGTTTTTTTGCGTTAACTCGTGTGGCACCCATACATCGAGCTTCTTTTTGTATCCAGCCTTATTCAAGTGGTTCCAAACGGTTTTTTGTGCAGTGTTTAGCTCCTGGGCAATCGAAACAGTGCTTACATGACGATCGGACTCGACGATTTCCATTATTTTATCGACATTTTCGACAATTGGCCTTCCAGAGCGTGGTGCATCTTTGACATCAAAATTACCGGAACGGAATCGACGAAACCAAAATTGCGCGTGATTGGCTGTTACAGTATCAGGACCGTAAACACTATTCACATTTTCAGCCGCCTGGCTTGCGTTTTCGCCTTTATCGAAGAAAAACTGTAAAATATGGCGTATTTTCACTTTGCTGGTGGCCATCTTTGACGCGCGCTCAAAAAATATTGAGTCAAGCAATCACAAAACTGTCTGAGATGTTTATTTTACTACGAAATCTTATCTTTCTAACGCCATCTAGCGTAATCCGATCGCACTTATACAACGCGAGATACAGATTACTAACGCCATCTATTGCAAAAATAATGGATTTCTTTTTACTACACCTTATACATATCTCTGTGTATGTATATGTGTACAAGGAGTTGAGTACAAAAAAATATTATTTGCCACAAAACATGTTTAAACAATGTATACGTCAATATACAAAATTACTTTTGATCATTTTATTTCGCAAAAAAAATTAAAAAATAAAATAAAAAGCAATTCTCTCCCAATGCTGACGCTGTTATCAGCGTTATAAATCGACTTCAATGATACGATGTTGTCCGAAAAAAACTAGATGAATACATTGATGCTTTGCGAAAAGCTGGATTTCGAAAAAAAAAAAAAAAAAAAAAAACAATATCTATCCATACAGAATTTGAAAACAAACAAAAAAATTGGCCTTTTATTCAGTTTGAAAACTTATTCGAAAGGCTTGAAAATTGGCCAGCGAAATTTCTCACTGATTGTGACGAAGCAGAACTTTTCAGGCCAGATAAAAAACTGAAAAGCAAAAAAAAAAAAAAAAAAGAAACGAACGAACCGTAGCAATGTACAAGTATCCAATTTGCAGGCTTTTATTTCGCCCTTTCTATACCCTCACTTTTTTTCCCCCGCTCGCTCTTCCCTCTTTTTTTGCCGTCCCTACGTTTTTCTCATTCTATTTTGTTCACGACCTTTAACGTTATTAAGGTCCGGTGAAACACGGAGGAAAGGCGGAAGCCTCTCGGCTGCACGCAGCATCCTCTGGACCAGCGCTGAGATTTATCAGCCGGCACGAATTTGAGCGGTTCGCATCCATCCATCATACTCGCCAGGCGAGCCCTGGCGGAGTATTCTCTCTCTCTCTCTATCTCTCTCTCTCTCTGATCTCTCTCTCTCTCTCTCTCTCTCTCTCTCTGTCTCTGTCCCTCTCGGCGTGTATTCCTCGACCGGACAAAACGACTCGACGATTCCTTCCGTTTGCTTTTTGTTCATCCGTTTTCATCCCTGGTCGCTTACTGCTTTCACCCCTAGTACGTTTGCATTTTTTTTCATCCCTCTCTCTCTCTCTCTCTGTCCTCCTCCCTCTCTCTCACTCCCTCTCTCTCCCACCCTCTCTCTCACTCCCTCCCTCGCTCTCTCTCACTCCCGCGTTATCCCGCCGCCTCGCTCAAAATAAAAAAAAACGTTCGCCTTTTTTGTCTCTTTTTCTCGCTCTCTCTCTCTCTTTCCCTTTCTTCCACTCTCTCCCCCCCCTCCTTGTTAGCAAAAAAAGATTGCCTTTTTGGTATTTTTTGTCCTTTTTTCCTTCTCTCTCTCTCTCTCTCTCTCTCTCTCTCTCTCTCTCTCTCTCGCTCTCTCTCGTTTATACGATTCTCGTGGTCCTTGAGCAAACGAACGCATCCTTTTCCACTACAATAGCGCAATCAATAGCTCATTCTCTCCTCGTTGTGTCCTTGTTGTCGCGTTTCGCACGCCCGAGACTTTCATCCACCTTCCCCGCCCCTCTCTGCCGCACCCCCCCCCCTCCGACCAAACTGTACCCAACAATCCTCCGATGCATACAACTCGCGGTTGTGCTACCTTCGACATCCCACGTGCCCATACGTAATTGTCCATCCATACGTTCAACTTGGCACGAAGTACTTGATGCACGAATTCATTCGCGTTAGCAACGAGAGACGAATATTATATAGCGATTTTTCATGGTCCTCTCTCTCTCTCTCTCTCTCTCTCTCTCTCTCTCTCTCTCTCCCACTCTCTCTCTCTTTCTCTCTTTTCTCTCTCTCTCTCTCTCTCTCTCTCTCTCTCTCTCTCTCTCTCTCTCTCTCTCTCTCTCCGTCTCCCTTACTTTCTTCTGCTCTCTTATGACCTTTTTCGTTTAAGGGATAACAGCACTCTAAGATTTTGGAAAAATCGTTTTTGTTTTTTTAGCTTAAAAAATATTGTGTGAAGTAAAAAGTTCTGAGGGTTTTCCGCTAGATGTCTTTAGTGAGCAATATCTCACGATGTATACATCGCATCGGGTCATACTATACGGCGATTTAATTGTGACATTACGCTTCAAAAAAAGTTCTTTGACAGTTTTGTGTTTGGTGAAGCCAGTTGTGTGGTACAGCGTTCCAAAATGGAGGTAAAAGAAGAGAAAATTCGATACATTCTTCAGTACCACTACGACCAAGGTGAAAAGGCGGAGCAGGCGGCCAAAAAAAATTGTGCTGTTTATGGAGCCAATACAGTATCGTATGCAACAGCAAAGCGGTGGTTCCAACGATTTCGTTCTAGTAATATGGACGTCGAAGATGAGGCACGCTCTGGTAGGCCAATCGTCGAAAATGTCCATAAAATCATGGAAATCGTCGAGTCGGACCGGCATGTGAGCACTTATTCCATTGCCCAGGAAGTGAAGATTAGCCAGAAAACCGTTTGGAACCATTTGCATAAGGCTGGTCTTAAGAAGAAGCTCTATGTATGGGTGCCACAAGAATTGACGGAAAAGAACCTTTTGGACCGAATTGATGCCTGCAATTCTTTGCTGAAACGTAACGAAATCGACCCACTTTTGAAGCGGATGGTGACTGGCGATGGAAAACGGGTCACATACGAGAACAACAGCCGAAAAAGATCGTGGTCCAATCGCGGTGAGCCGACCCAAACGATCGCCAAGCTCGGATTAACGGCCAAGAAGGTTTTGCTTTGTGTTTGGTGGGATTGGAAGGGAATCATCCACTATGAGCTGCTCCCATCGGGTCAAACACTCAATTCGGACCTCTACTGTCAACAACTGACCAGATTGAAGCAGGCGATCGACCAGAAGCGGCCAGAATCGGCCAATAGGAAGGATGTTTTCTTCCATCAAGACAACGCCAGGCCGCACACATCTTTAACGACGCGCCAGAAGCTCCGAGAGCTTGGATGGGACGTTCTATCGCACTCGCCGTATAGTCCAGACCTGGCACCAAGCGATTATCACCTTTTAAAGAATTTGCAAAATTTTCGTGATGCTACAAAACTGGCCTCAAGAGAGGCTTGTGAAAATGAGTTGGTCAAGTTTTTTACCAATAGGGACGAGGACTTCTTCAATCGCGGAATTATGAAATTGCCTTCAAAATGGACAAAAGTTATCGAACAAAACGGCGCATATATGATCTAAATCGGATAATCCTAACTATGTTAATTTCATCGTCGAAATAAAGCGAAAGAACGCTCAGAACTTTTTACTTCATCTAATACTTTGGGGTCATAAAAACAATGTGCAATTGGTCCTGTAGTGAATTTTTTTTTAAAAGGTTCAATTATCGATTATGCCGCATCGTTTCGGAGCGCGCGCTGAGTGCTCGTACAACTTTAAACGCGTTTTTCTCGAAACCACTTTTTTCAAACTGGGAGGACGGATTACTCGAACACCTTTGCATGGATCGATTTGAAATTTTGATAGTAGCTTCACAATTACATTCTCAATGGGAGTATTTAGCCATTTTTTGATTAAATGTAAACTTTTTTTTATAAACAATTTACTGCTTATTTTTTGGGCAAAAAATCTATTTATTTCTTCCAAAGTGCGCCATTTTTTTTTCAAAATTTGATAAAAAAAAATCCCTAAGTATTTCCATAGCTGATAATATATAGATTATAATTTTCTTGGTTTTTGTTCCAGGTCTTATACTCTACGAGAAAACCGTCCGCCCGTGAAGCTATTTGTAAAAAAAACTACACGCACGCAATTCTGATAACGCCATCTATTGGAAAACAGCGAGAACTTATTCAACGTCCAATATTTTATTTTGTTATTTTTAACAGAATCATCATTTTATTTTACCTTTATTATTATAATTTTATTATAATTTATTTTTTCATCTTCACAATGTATACTCTATTTTACTCTGTATTTTGTTAAGGGGCCAGTCCACTTTGAAAGTTTCAAAAAATCGATTTTTTTTTACTGTTTTCGAAAGTACATACATTCAGACATATTGTGTCAAAATTTTATGAAAATCCGAGCTCTCTAAGTATTTTTTTTTTTTACCTGAACGTCAGGACCTCATTTCGTCTACCTGAGCGTATAGCGCGCTCGGCCGACCCATCGGCCTTTAGAATGGTGCAAGTACCTCAAAGCTTAGGCACTTCAGCAACATTACAAACACCCTCCTGCTCTTTCTGAGGAAGTACAGGAAGTTTTAAAACCTATTTACGAGGATCTCACCAAAACAGAAATGCTCGAAAGGTTTTTAGGTGGCCATACGCAAAACAATAATGAAAGTTTTAACAACTGCGTATGGAATATGGCACCTAAACACATGTTCAACGGCAAAAAAATCGTAGACATTGCCTGCAAAGTTTCCGCGTGTGTCTTTAATGAAGGATTTCGTCCAGTGCTTAAAATAATGGAAATAATGGGCGTCAAACTCGGCCCGATCGCCATCCGATTCGCCGACAATCGCGATGACGAGCGTGTTCGCTCTGCAAACCGCCGCAGTTCTGAGTGCTCAAAAGAGACCAGAACCAAACGAAAGCAAGCAAGACTTGAAGAAATCGACGATGACGAGCAATCAGAAGGGATTTTGTACAGTGCAGGAATTGCCGATTGAGTTTAGGTAAGAGTTTTTCATAGTGTAAACTTCAAACGCGTTTTTCTCGAAACAACGTTTTCAAAATCTAGCTCCATCGTATCTCTAAAACTAATAAACCGATTCTCTTGAAATTTGAACTCCATATCGTAAACATGATTCGCAATAAGATGACCCTCGATGGTTTTAAAATTTTGATTTTTACCCTTTTTTTTGCGAAAAAATGCGAAAAAACGCGTTTTTTTTTTTACTTTTTTCGTTTTTCATCTGCCATTTTTTAATTTTTTGATAAAACTTTATATCCGAGGGTCATTTTGTAGCTGGTGTCATACTGAATCTAATGGACTTTGATTTTTTTTTTTCAGACAAGCCGTTGCCGAGTTGTGATGGAGCTACCTAGCTCACCTATTTTTGAGGCGTTACGTTAAACTATAGTTTTTGTACTTAAAAATGAATAAAAATGAATTAAACATTTTTTTTAAATGTATTTCAAGACTTTATTTATCAAGCCCAATAACTTTTATATTCATATCTTTTATAAAATCCTCAAAAAAAAAATCGCGAAAATAGCCTTTTTTTCGCGGCTCCAAAGGGGACTGGCCCCTTAAGTTATCATTAATCTGTACATGCCTTTTTACATTGATTACCGAACTAATTTCTACTCTTGTTTAAAATTTGTACCATAGCCTAATAAATTCATTATCTTTCGCTGTATCTTTTCTCTCTCTCTCTCTCTCTCTCTCTCTCTCTCTCTCTCTCTCTCTCTCTCTCTCCTACTCTTTTTTTATCATGATCACTATTACACTCTTGTGCTTTGATCATCGAAGCGACACGAATCCATACCGATGCACGTTTCAAGTCCTCGAGTATCTTCTCGCCCAGCGGAGTTTCTATTTTCTACCTTATTTTTCTCAACCCGATCGTCGAATCGTGGAAAATCGATACCGGAAGCTTCCACGATAAAGTATCCCCGCAGTTCACGGGGCAAAATGGCATTACGTTCGTATCAAATAATGTTATATTTATGATTCTTTTTTTCCAATGATTCACGAGGAATTCCAATTGAACGTTCGCCTGTATAGAGAGCACTCTTTCTTGTTACATCGATAACGTTCGATCTCTACAAAATTGCGATTTATATGAATTGTGATTTTTCCTAAGCCGCGATTTTCGGAAGAATATTGTTGATTGTAAATTACTAGCTTCTATCCGCAACTTCGTCTGCGTGGATCTCGCAATTTGTGTTGAAATGCCCACTAATGGATTATTTTTTTTTAAGGCCTTATATACGCGAAAAATTTCAAAATTTTTCATTTATTTATTTATTTTTGATTCCATTAGCCTGAACGGTTAGGAATATTTTAAGCTTTGCAGAATTGAAAAATTCCAAAAATTGCTATTAAATAAAGTAAGATTGCATTTATAATAGATACCGCGCCGCGCGCCCGACCGCCAACTTCAAAGCCGTTTTTCCACGATTCACTTTTTCGAACCTTGTGAAAGTTCTAACTCTTGAATGAAGGTTCAGATCCCTTTGAAATTTGTACAACATATTCTTAGTATCATCACCTATCGTGTGAACCACGGAAACAAAAATTTCAATGACACAAAAAAATATAAAAAATAAAATACCGACAGAAAATTCAGTAAAAAAATGTTAAGTTTCGAATTTTTATTATAATAATTTTTTTTAAAATAATATTGTTGGTTCACACTGAAGATACATTCATTATGCAATTATAAATATGTTCATTTTTTTTTCAGACACCCACATCGATGCCGAGAACTTTCACCATCAACGCGCGCAAAAAAAAAATACAGTGCTTTATTATGTTATATCTCCGCCATTTGTTAATATTTCTGATTTTTTTTACATATACTTAACCATGTGCATAAATGACCGCGTCTAGAAAAGTACCTTTGAAAATCGGCGAAATCGCGTATATAAGGCTGTCAGCCTTAAGGCTGTCATACGTCATTTAGAATTTTGTAAAATATGTGACATTGCATTTGATTCTATTCGACTTTGATTATATTTTGTTCGTATTCTATGAGAATTAAAATTTTAGCATTATATTTTTTTAAATATTATAATTAGAAAAATATTAGACGTTAGATTTTAGCAAATTTAAATTATATTTGATTCGTTGTATTCTATAAGAATTTGAATTTGATAATTACATTAGATTTGACACGAATGTTATAATTAGAAAAATTTTAGATATATTTATATTAGATATGATATATTATCATCTATTTTAATTAGATTTGATTCGTTTGTATGCTATAATAAGAATTAAATAAGACAGCTAATTTCACAATTGAATTAGATTCGAGTCGAATATTAGAATTAGAAAAATATTAGATGTATTTTTCATAGCCTATGTGTTATTCGAAGTAACTCTCTGCATGTGTGCCAAATTTCATCAAAATCGCTTCAGCTTTTTAGGCGTAATAGTGCGAACAAACATCGGGCATACAGATTAGAAAAATATTAGATATTAGAATTAGAATGAAAAGTATCCTATGTGTCATAAGCTATCGACGTTTTAAATTTCATTGATTATATAATTATTTTAATTTCATAATTAGATTAGATTTGAGAATATAATATTATAA
>CAWVQM010000278.1:0-16982 GCA_963932345.1 Ophion ventricosus | reverse complement strand
AAGAATATTTTACATTTTTCATGTATTTGTAAGGTGGAGCAGAGCAATGGGTATATATATATATATATATATATATACAGGGTGAGGCACATAAAGTGTTACAGAGCAATAGCACTCAAACTATTGATCATATCCAAAAGTGTTTCAGACAAAAGTTTCAGTGTTCGAGAAGGCCGTCATACTGGACCACCCTATTTTTTAACGGTGGAGGCGCTGAAGCTACGTCAAGGTCAACTCCACTTTTTTAAATGGAACCATGTATTTTTTTTTCGATGACATTATTACCGATTTCAAGACGAATTCAGCGACCTACAACACAAGGTCATTCTAGTCACGCAAAGTATGAAAATAGTCGAAAAATCGGACGGGATCCAGGATGCCGTATCCCGTAGGGTAGAGAGAAGCATGTTGAGCAGTCGGGTAAGTTGGGAAATCGAAATGTTCGGAAAACTAAGCACCGCATGCGGATGCATCAAATGGTGGAAAGAGAGGCATGGGGGAGGGGAACACGCCAATTAGAAATTTTGATCAGGCAGCCTGAACATTGATCAGGCCGCTATCATGCTGCGGTCTGGAATTGCTGTAATGAGGCAGGCCTGATCGGTGCCGGATGCCGACCGGATTGGTGAAACCGTAGTACGGGAGTAAGAAGGCTACCTTACTGCGGTCTGATCAGGGTGCCTCTTTATTCCCGTAAATCAGGCCATACGGATATGGCCCTATTAGGGCTTGACCTAATAAGGCCCTATTGGAGCTTGCCTTACAACTGCCTCAGCATTCCATCAACGCACGTAACCTCCTACATCCTACGTCGAATTTTCATTCAGCAGCATATTATCTTTGAAGTTTTGACGTTTTTGAAAGGTGTTGTGGATTGCGACGAAAATTTAAAAAACGTTATGCAACTCGGATGCGTTTTTTTTAGGGGTCTTCGGAAACCAGGTCCCAACGGCTGAATTTCCCAAATTTTTGGATGAAATTTTTTTTAAATATTGTTGAAATGTTGCTCTTTTATGTGCTTTATATTTTGAATAAAATAATTTATATATTATATTTAAAAAAAATACAGAGAATATGCTTTTTTTGGCTTGGTCCAAGATATCGCACTTGGCCGAGATTGTTTTTTACACATTTAGGGCACAATGAATTTGGCTGATTGTAAGAAGCCTAAGCTCTCAAGGATCTTGGTCTAGAAGCAAAAGTAATAAGGACATTGAGCTTGCGGACCAACCGACGTGAGGTTGGCGAAAGCCTAATGCACGCACGAACGCTTGCGCGCTTCTATTTAATATTTAAACGCAGCTCGTAACTTAGGTTAATTACACACAGCCAGCTCACCTCCGTGAAGCTTCCGGACCGCCGTCTTCACATACGTAGGTATAAAGAAGCCTCAGGGCCGTTTATACATCCAGCTCTGTAAACGTTCTAGCTATATAAATATATATATATATATTATATACTCGAGATTATTTCCTGGTGTGAGTTTCTTGAAAAGGTTAGAGGAAATTACGAGAGAGAGAGGTGGGAGAGAAGAGAGAGAGAGAGAGAGAGAGCGAGAGAGAGAGAGAAGGAGAGAAGAGCGAGAAAAGATTAAATGTTACGAGGTAGCTCATGGGCCACTGTGCGGGGTCTTCAATAAATTGTACGAGACCTCTTAGGAATGAGCCTCGTATTTTGGCAAACCCAACCCAGTCTCACGGTATTCACGGGCGCCACAGGCAAATGCAAGGGTTCTCGTTTTATCGTGAGAATATTTCTCGCAGTTGCGGCAAGGGCTCGCACGTGGATCATGGAAAAAGGAATGCACGTATATCTTATCGTGGTATTATAGGGTGAAGGATACGAGATCTGAGTTTTTCGAGAATTATATCCGTCCGTTTTCAAGAGATGGCTCTGGCTGTTATGAATGTTTCATAGCTGACAGCTGATTTCGGTGGTTTCAGAGAGGTTAGACATCTGTCAATAACATTCACGTTTATATCGCTTTGAGTTCCATTCAAAACCTTGTTTTTTTTTTACTGTGCTGAATATGTCAAATTTTGTGTTAACTAAGCAGCATTTGCGGGAAGTTTTACTTTTCTGCTTTAATTGGAAGAAAAGTGTAGCTGAAGCGCATCGAATGCTTGTTGAAGTTTATGGTGATTGATGCTCCAACTGATAAATCATGTAGGGAATGGTTTCGACGCTTTAAGAACGGTGATTTCAGCGTTGAAGACAAGCCTCGCCCTGGACAGCCAAATGAGCCAATGAGCTGCTACAACCTGGCGATTCCATTACGGGCGATCGGTATAGACTACAATTGATTCGTTTGAGGCGTGCATTACGAGAAAAACGGCTGGAATACGAGCAAAGACATGACAAAATTATTCTTCTGCATGACAACGCTCGGCCTCGTGTCGCAAAAGTCGTAAACAAAATATTTGGAAACGCTCAAATGGGATATTTTACCGCACTCGCCTTATTCTCCGGACATTGCTCCTTCTGATAACTGGTTGTTCCGACGGATGCAGCAGGATTTAGCAGCTCACCGGTTCACTTCTTTCCCAGAAATCGAAAATTGGCTCAAAACTTGGATCGCCTCAAAAGACGAGACTTTTTGTTCGAGATGGAATTCGAAAATTGCCTGAGAGGTGGGAAAAAGTAGTAGCCAGCGATGGACAATACTTTGATTAATCTATTCATACCTTTTATTTTGAAATAAATGGATTTTTTACCACAAAAAAACGGACCGAATTAATTTGTACTCCCATTATATATATTAGAGTGGCTGCAATTTGGGTAAAGTTAGCATTTTCAAAGTCCCCTTGGAAAAACATTGTCAAGATATGCCAAAAAAAAAAATTATAGAAAAAATCTGTAGAAAAACGCCTTGGCGAGGCTACCACCTTAAGACGACTGTGGACGAAACTGTGGAGTGATAGGAAAGAGTTGAATTGGAAAGGGTAATAGGTAAAAACCCGCAAGGGTATACATTGGAAAACAGGAAAATAAATAAATAAATATATATTTATTTATTTTCCTGTTTTCCAACATATACCCGCAAAAAAAAATCGTAACGCCCTAATCGAATATGCGACAATCCTTGCTCACAAAAAAAAAAATCAGGCTGATGAATGACGGTACAGCCGACGGATTGAAACGAAAGTCAAATATCGATGCTTCGAGTTGAAAATATTCGTCGCGCGCTCGACCGATCGGGATTTTTTGATCCGTTGATGTCAAATGGAGAGGAAAAAAGCGATAAACTCATTGGTCCGCACTGACATCCGATTTCGATCGACTTTTTTTTTGCCGTAGCTTCGAAGCGAGAAATTTTATCTGTCACTTGGACTTCAAATGCGCGTGAATCTTCGCGTGCACGGCTTTATATATTTTACATAATTTTTCAACGTGGCTGCCTCTTTAATAATTAACGCGATTCGCTCGGTAAGAAGTGAAAGCAAAATTTTGGTAAAATGAGGCAATAATCTTCTTTCTTTTTATTTTTTATTATATATATTTTTTATTTTTTATATATATATTTTTTATTTTATATTTTGTATTTTATATTTTATATTTTATATTTTATATTTTATATTTTATATTTTATATTTTATATTTTATATTTTATATTTTTATATTTTTATATTTTGTATTTTATATTTTCTATTTTATATTTTCTATTTTATATTTTGTATTTTTTATTTTATATTTTATATTTTATATTTCAAATTTTATATTTTCTATTTTATATTTTATCTTTCATATTTTATATTTTACCATATTAATGTATTCCTTGCAAAAATAATGTTTTTGGAATCCTCGGAAAAAAAATACCATTTTAGTACCAATTATTAATATCGCGTGACACTTTTGGACCACTTTACTTCTTTCTAATCTAATTAGAGACTATTTTTTTTACTGGGACACAGGCCAATTTTTACGAGTTGTAGAAAAAAAAAACCTACAGACTGAAACACAACGGACGAATTACTTACGCGAGCATTGTCGCTGCTCGTCGCTTCCGTCGCCACAATCGTCGACGTTATTGCAGACTTTGTTGAGCGTGATGCATCGACCATTTCCGCATTGAAACTCGCTCAGTTTGCAGCACAAAATACTACCGGCCATGAGGATGGAAGCGCACACTGTCCAACGCATGTCTGCAAAACAATGAAGGGAGAAAACGTTTCTTTTAATTTTCGGTGTACACAATTCGTCCTATACAATCAAAAGTACTTTGGGACACCTGTTTTCTAGGTGACGCATTCATTCAGGGGATGTCCATTAAATACGCGAGCTCCAAATGGGGGGGGGGGGGGGGGTCTAGCAAAATCTCACTAAATATCATTTAGGGGGAGGAGGGTCAATGAAAATCTCACGTCAACTTTGTCATTCAGAAAATATACTATTATAACAATATGAACACTAGAGTAGCCAAAAAAAATCTCCGATTCGGGCTCTCACCGCTTGAAATATTGGTCCACACTAAAACAAAGAAGTTCTTGAAAGAAGTAGCCCGTAGGTTAATTCTAATAGGTGACTCATGAGGTTTTTGATTATCCTCTTGATAAGGGGCCAGTCCACTTTGAGCATTTAAAAAAATCGATTTTTTTTTACTGTTTTCGAAAGTACATACATTCAGAAATATTGTGTCAAAATTTTGTGAAAATCCGAGCTCTCTAAGTATTTTTTTGTTTACCTGAACGTCAGGACCTCATTTCGTCTACCTGAGCGTATAGCGCGCAAGTACCTCAAAGCTAAGGCACTTCAGCAACATTACAAACATCCTCCTGATCTTTCTGAGGAAATACAGGAAGTTTTAAAACCTATTTACGAGGATCTCACCAAAACAAAAATGCTCCAAAGGTGTTTAGGTGGCCATACGCAAAACAATAATGAAAGTTTTAACAACTGCGTATGGAATATGGCACCTAAATATGGCAAAAAAATCGTAGACATTGCCTGCAAAGTTTCCGCGTGTGTCTTTAATGAAGGATTTCGTCCAGTGCTTAAAATAATGGAAATAATGGGCTTCAAACTCGGCCCGATCGCCATCGGATTCGCCGACAATCGCGATGACGAGCGTGTTCGCTCTGCAAACCGCCGCAGTTCTGAGTGCTCAAAAGAGACCAGAACCAAACGAAAGCAAGCAAGACTTGAAGAAATCGACGATGATGAGCAATCAGAAGGGATTTTGTACGGTGCAGGAATTGCCGATTGAGTTTAGGTAAGAGTTTTTCATAGTATAACACTTCAAACGCGTTTTTCTCGAAACAACGTTTTCAAAATCTAGCTCCATCGTATCTCTAAAACTAATAAACCGATTCTCTTGAAATTTGAACCACATATTGTAAACATGATTCGCAATAAGATGACCCTCGATGGTTTTAAAATTTTTATTTTTACTCTTTTTTTTTGCGCAACACTGCGATAAAACGCGTTTTTTTTTACTTCTTTCGTTTTTCATCTGCCATTTTGTTATTTTTTGATAAAACTTTATATCCGAGGGTCATTTTGTAGCTGGTGTCATACTGAATCTAATGGATTTTGATTTTTTTGTTTCAGACGAGCCGTTGCCGAGTTGTGATGGAGCTACCTAGCCCACCTATTTTTCAGGCGTTACGTTACGTTTTTGTACTTAAAAATGAATACAAATGAATAAAATTTTTTTAAAATGTATTTCAAGACTTTATTTATCAAGCCCAACAACTTTTATATTCATATCTTTTATAAAAACCTCAAAAAAAAAATCGCGAAAATAGCCTTTTTTTCGTGGTTCCAAAGTGGACTGGCCCCTTGATGCAAACCATTTTCGTTAGATACAATCAATGAGTGGTCTGGACCAATCAGTCGGATTATTATATATAGTAAACGGATTCATAACCCCAAATTAAAGTCTTCGTAATCATGCATCCTTTCTTTGATTGCACCATGTGCAATCAAAGCCCCTAACTGCGATTTGTCGTTGATGCAAAATTTGATTAAGTTTCAAGCTATCAATCTCGACGTTTCTAATACAGCTGCTAACAAACTGAGAGGACATCTATGGTATTTATGTGTTTCAGTATCGAGCAACATTTCAAGGGGTGGAGCCCGAATCGGGGAGCTTTTTTTTTTTGGACCACTCTAACGAGCACCTTAAAGCTTAAGGTCTTAGGCCACTCCAGAGGCCAAAAAAAGGGCATATTTTGTGATTTTTTTTTTCAGCGAAACCATAAAATAAATCGGAATTACAAAATAGAGGTTTTATTATACACGTAATTGAATGGCAGTTCGAAACTTCTTCGTCGAATTTGACTTCGATTGTAGCGCAGCGCGGGGGTGTCACAGTCGCGGCACGTATGGTCGCTTTTGATCGGGCCAACGATTGATTATCCAACCAATAGTTTCTAGGGCTTGATTACGTCCTAATTGGCCCTCGATCAAAGGAGAATGTGTTGCGAAGCAGTCGAAGGTTTGACGTTGCTTACCTATGAAGGGGTGGAGGTGGGGGTGGAACACCAACCACCCGCGTACGACTTTATATCAAATTAAGATAAGTCTCAACGCGAGAGGGGTACATTGTGCGTGGCGAAGCTAAGAGTCAGACGCGGCAACAGAGACATCGGGAAAAATCAATAATACCGTAGCAAAGGGGTTGAAAGGGCAGGAGGAGGAGGAGTGTTATGTACGGCTTGGCTTATATGCACACCATCGAAATTGGATCGGGTGACAATTGTAATGGAAATATTTTCCGCATTACAGATTTGTGTCAGGGAGCGTTGACTCGGGACGATACTTGGATGGATGACCGTTGAGTGTAGCTTTTTTAATTGACCCGGGTTTTCCACAGTTTCCCTGTGCCCTCGTACAAATGTGATTCAGCAGTGCATTGGAAGATGAGTGGGCGTGTGATACAGTCCGGAGGCTCCTAGGGAAACCGAAAGTACTCGTGCAGAAATATTGTCATGGATACAGTTAAATTTGGACTGGGATTCTGATTTCTCAATCCAGTCGCAAATTGGATCCTGGCTGGATTCCAGCCAGGATCCTAATCCCGGAACTATTGAGGACTCTAGACAGAATCGAAATAGAAACTTTGCGTAGGATCCAGGCTAGAATGCCAAACTTCTAGAACAAGATCTGATTCGATATCGAATACAAAATTAATTTCCACAAATTTGTAAACAATTTCCAAAAATCTATAATTATTGGGTCCACGCATAATTCCGTAGCGAAAATCGAGTAAATTTCAAACGCAAAATTTTTATCAAAAAAAAAAAGCGATTTTAATAAACTAAATATATGTCCATTGTATTCAATGACTTTCTGCCATCTCTCCACGAACTTCATTACCCCAAAAATCATTAATTTTAATTAATTTGTCTTTGGATTTCCGACTGGATAGCCATAATTTGTTTGGGTTTGTTTGGGTCAATCTTAAAATGCCTGGATCAATGCTTTTCAAATGTTTACTTTCGAGAGTGCCTAGACTGTTTTTTTTTTTATTAATTTATAATTTGGTTATGGTTTAACAATACCCGCGTTTGCCTCATTTTACCAAAATTTTGCTTTAACTTCTTACCGAGCAAATCGCGTTAATTATTAAACAGGCAGCCACGTTGAAAAATTATGTAAAATATACAAAGCCGTGCACGCGAAGATCCACGTGCATTTAAAGTCCAAGTGACAGATAAAATTTCGCGCTTCAAAGCTACGGCAGAAAAAAAAAGCCGATCGAAATCGGATGTCAGTGCGGACCAATGAGTTTATCGCTTTTTTCCTCTCCATTTGACACCAACGGATCAAAAAATCCAGGCTAGAATGCCAAACTTCTAGAACAAGATCTGATTCGATATCGAATCAGATCTCAGGGATTGATGTAAAAATAACCAAGAGATACTGATCTGTATCAGCTGGAGACGCTGAACGTTTTCTGAAATCATTTATTCACGGATCTGAAAAGAGATTAGGTAAACAATTGGTGCTACAGTTTAACTGTCAAGACTTGTATATTGGATGAAGCAAAAAGTTCTGAGCGTTTTCCGCTAGATGTCTTTAGTGAGCCATGTCTCACGATGTGTACATCGCATCGGGTCGTACTATACGGCGATTTAAAGTTGACATTACGCTTCAAAAAAAGGTCTTTGACAGTTTTGTGTTTGGTGAAGTCCACGCGGGAAGCTACTATACTCGAATATCTTCAGGATCACATAGGATCCAACATTTGCACATGGACACTGCATAAGCTCGGAGAAAATGTTCATCCATTGGGACAATTCCTTCAAAGACAATCTGATTGTTCCTACGAACAAACCCAAAATACCGATTCATCAGCGAAGGAAGACCAAAAAAAAAAAGAAAACAAGCTGCTCAGCGATGTCGACGAAGCCGTTTAGAGGACGATTAAGCGGTTGCTCATCCAAGTTGGACTAGACTGCTGTTTAACTTGGGAAATTGCCAGACTCGCGGTTCGTCGGTGAACCAATCCTGGTTGACACGAAGTACTTCGTATTGGTACGATCAATCTACCGTATTCCCCTAAAACCGACAATGTCTTCTTCTCTTCAATTACTCGGCGTCTGCCAATTCGTTTGCTCGCTAAATGGCTGGTGGGGGCGGGTGCTGGGGAGAGGGACGATCGCTTCCTCGTGCCGCATTCTTCATTGTTTTCATTCGCAAATAATTTCGGCAATTTGCATTTGCCGGCGTATGGAGGACAAATTGCATTGTCACAATAATGTTTCGTGGATGTCCTGGATGTTCGCTGTCGTTTGTTGAATGTGGGAAGAATGGAGAGCAGCGTGGTAGTTGGTGTGAATTGTACGTGCGGCTGCGGGTCTATTCGAGTTGGTGGTGGTGGAAGGAGACGTGCTGAGGACGTTATCATCGTATGGAATTCTTGGAGCGCGTGAGAATATTACATTGGGTATTCAGCCGTTTAAGGCGGTACGTACATTTACAATGATGAAAAAAAAAAAATCGAAAGCCAAGAAGAGATGGATTAATGGAAGAATAATTAAGTGTATGAAAACAGCTGAAGGCTTATTATATGGGCCTGGTAGCGATGACTAACTCGTAACATTAATCATTGGTTTTTTTTACGTGTTAGAACTTTAAATGCACTTTTTTTCTTAAAACTGCCTTTTCGAAATTGGCGTGCAGGATTACTCAAAAAACTATTGAGCCGATTGAGGTGAAACTTTGTAGAAATATTTATAATATTATTACCTTCCAGTTGACGAGCATTGTTTTTGAAACATTAGAAAAAAAACGTTCTTTTTTTATACATATTTTACAGAAATTTTGTTTTTTTTTCTTCAAAATGCCTGCTACTCTGTTAAATTTGCATTTTCTTCATTGAAAAATATAGTTAAATAGAAACTATACATGTTCTAATGGAAAAAAAATAAAATTCTTTTTTGCAGATCAAAGCTTATTTTTTGATAAAAGAATTTTTAAAAATGGCTTGGTATTTAAGGCCTTAGGACATTCTAGGATTTTCCAAATATCGATTTTTTTTGTTCAAACTGTACCTTAGTACCTATAAAATTATACTCCAAAAGATTATGGGTGTGAAAAATCTGTAAGTACTCGATTTTCAAATTCTGGCGCAACCTCTCTTGATTCATGTCATGACTTTCTACTAACTTTAAACGCGTTCATCTCCAAACTACATTTTTCAAGTCGGCCGGACTCATAACTCAAACAAATTCCAACCGATTCATTTGAATTTTTAACTGTATATTTAGAATTACATTTTCTGAGGCACTACGTAGGATTTTTTTATTATATTGCATAGTTCCTTTTTCATAAACAATTTTCTGACGATTTTCTCATGGCATTTTATACTTTTTGTTTTAGAAATGCGCCATTTTGACAAAAAACAATATATCAAAAAAATCCTACGTACTTCTATAGCTATTCTTATATATAATCGAAAAAACTTTATTGTCTCATCATAACTAAAAAATTATAGGAGCTGTCGGTCCGGCCGTTGACCTTCCAGAAATAAAGGCGTCATCGGAAAAATGCTGCACAGTCGCCATTTTGACATGTATCGCTGTGAAAAAATAATTTTGTATAGTCAATTACATGTATAATAAAACTCCTATTTTGTAATTACGATTTATTTTATGGTTTCGCTGGAAAAAAATCACAAAATATGCCCTTTTTTGTTTTGGCCTCTGGAGTGGTCTAAGGCCTTAAGGTATTACCGGATAGATGTTAAAAAATCGTCAGAATTCTTGAAAATTTGAGGAACGATAGTTCTTGATAGAATAACCATACACGAATTATTTTAGAATTTTTCACTAAATCGTTTGGTAGTTATAAACGTATGAATTTAACACGGTGGCTTATGGGAAAAGAGCTTCTGCAGACGTGAATGCTTGCAAAACGAAAGGAACTAAATCGCCGTAAATTCGGAAAATATTATATCATCAAGATTTATGATCAAGCGATTGATTATGCTAAGTTTCAAATAAATCGACTGAGTAATTGTCGAGAAATTAATTAAAGTAATGAGGAGTATCGCCTTTGTTAACGATGAATCAATAGCAATCATTGGAAAATTCAATATATATTGAGTTTTTGGGTAGTTATTGATAATATTAGATGAAGTACAAAGTTCTGAGCGTTTTTTCGCTTTATTTCGACGATGAAATTAACATAGTTAGGATTATCCAATTTAGATCAAATATGCGCCGTTTTGTTCGATAACTTTTGTCCATTTTGACGGCAATTTCATAATTCCGCGATTGAAGAAGTCCTCGTCCTTATTGGTAAAAAAACTTGACCAGCTCATTTTCACAAGCCTCTCTTGAGGCCAGTTTTGTACCATCAAGAAAATTTTGCAAATGCTCGAAAAGGTGATAATCGCTTGGTGGCAGGTCTGGACTATACGGCGGGTGCGATAGAACCTCCCATCCAAGCTCTCGGAACTTCTGGCGCGTCGTTAAAGATGTGTGCGGCCTGGCGTTGTCTTGATGGAACACAACACCCTTCCTATTGGCCAATTCTGGCCGCTTCTGGTCGATCGCCTGCTTCAATCTGGTCAGTTGTTGACAGTAGAGGTCCGAATTGAGTGTTTGGCCCGATGGGAGCAGCTCATAGTGGATGATTCCCTTCCAATCCCACCAAACACACAGCAAAACCTTCTTGGCCGTTAATCCGGGCTTGGCGATCGTTTGGGCCGGCTCACCGCGATTGGACCACAATCTTTTTCGGCTGTTGTTCTCGTATGTGACCCATTTTTCATCGCCAGTCACCATCCGCTTAAAAAATGGGTCGATTTCGTTACGTTTCAGCAAAGAATCGCAGGCATCAATTCGGTCCAAAAGGTTCTTTTGCGTCAATTCGTGTGGCACCCATACATCGAGCTTCTTCTTGAGACTAGCCTTATGCAAATGGTTCCAAACGGTTTTATGGCTAATCTTCAGTTCCTGGGCAATAAAGTGGAAAACTAACATGTCTAAGTGTTAATTTATTATTAAATTAGGTATTTGTAAAGCTGAACATGTACGAAATGATCTAAACTTTTAAATCGACGATTCGTCCATTTTGGACTAACCCTTTGCCCGATGGTCCATCCAGTAATACCTTAAATATACCATTAGAATGTACATACAGTTTGATAAATACAGACTAACTATTTCTTAGTTTAACAAAACCCTCAGAATTGCCTAATTTTTTTCCCGTCTAACTGTATGTCCCGCCATAAGGGAGGAGATATACATTTATCATTCTTCATCCTTCAGCCTCTTCAAGGACTTCATCCTTTAGCTTCTTCAAGGACTTCATCCTTCAGCCTCTTCAAGGACTTCATCCTTCAGCTTCTTCAGAATACTGATTTTCCTGCTTTCGCTTTTTTGTATCTGGCAAATGGTGTTCCCCCCCCTTAATGCAAGGAGGCCCGTCACGTATACGGGCTGCCTTTGGTCCTGTGTGGTGGAAATCTCTTTGGGAATCTTGTCAACGCGTTCCGTTTGTTTTTCCAGGTCTTTTTCTTTCACTCCAGAAATTCTGGCGACGTTAAACGTTGACAGCAAACCTTAAAACCTTCCACATCCTAAATCCTCCTTCATGTCCGCTCTCTTTTGTCCCTAGACACCAACGTGTTATGCTCTCTTGTCTATACGACCGAGAACAAGCCAACTTTATCGTACAACGCCGTCTATGAGATTTCTTTTTCAAGCTTCTCTTCGGAGCTTCGTACGATCGCGTTGAAGACATCACGTCTCGAAGAGCGACACCTTATTGTAGGAACTACGAGTCTCTATCGGCGTCATCTCATCCTCCATTGGTTCCTCGGCAGCTCTATTCCTCTGAACCTCGCTGAACTCGAATATATCTTGAATTTTTTAAACCAGTTTCGCTACGAAGAAGCCGAATGGATTTTCCTTGCCAATTTTGCTTCTTCTCCACGGTTTCTTCGACCAGGATGCTAAACGATCTCGTTGAAGTCTCCGTTCAGTTTTTAACCTCGGATTATCCACGTTGATGAACTTTATTTAGTTTTTACGAAATTTTACTCCCAGCCGGTTCTTCTTAATTTACTACCGCGTGAAATTTATAGGAGGGCACAGGGAAACTGCCGATAACTCGTAACGATACAGGCGGCTATACTTTTAGTTGCTTTAACGTGGGAAAGTGAGCTAAACTGCTCTCGATATTCGTGGCACAAGTTAATGCGCGACCAGACAGTCACCCAACCAAGTACTGCCACTGAACAACGATGCTTAAGGGGGGAGGGGGGGGGGAGCAGACGACGAAAAAATCGCTAATGTTGATCTTTTTTTGGAAAGGATCATTATGTTTTGGCTTTATGAAACTTTAGGTACAATTTATTACATAAGTAAATTATTTGAATCGATTTTTTTTGTAAACAATTTTTATATAAAAATGGCGACGCTATGGTATGGTCTTGCAGGAAGGTTTTGGCGGAAGTTGCCTGTGAGAAATCGAGCGACTCGACTTCGGATCAATATTGATCCGAAAAATATGAGCCAAGAATTTTTAGTATTATTTTTTTTTATGTTTTTTTTTATTAGTTCCATCGTACGGGGTGCTTCCCCTTTTTACATGCCCACTTTATTCTATTTAAAAATTCTACCAAGAATTTTGAGTATTTTACTATCCAAATGGTGCACTTATATTGAAGAAATATTTAAAACGTTGAAAATTTACAAAATGGGATATTTTGGAAAGAAATGGAAATTTTAGGACTTTAATATTGATCTGAAAAATATAAACAAAGAATTTTTAGTATTTTAACATCCAAATGCTTCAATCATATCTAAGAAACATTCGAAATGTTGAAAATAAAAAAAATGGGACACTTTAGAAAATAAAATTGGAAATTTTACGACTTCTATATTGATCTGAAAAAATATAAGCCAAGAACTTTTAGTATTTTAATATCCAAATGCTGCACTCATATATAAAAAAAACATTTTACCGCTGAAAATAAAAAAAATGGGACACTTCAGGAAAAAGAAATGGAAATTTTACAACTTCAATATTGATCTAAAAAAATATAAGCTGAGAATTTTTAGTATTTAAATATCCAGATGCTGGACTTATACCTAAGAAACATTTAAAAAGTTGAATATTAAAAAAAAATGGAACACCAGGAAAAATAATTGAAACTTTACAAAATATTTTCCCTCTTTTTTGCAATAAAAAAGTGCTTTTTGAGAGTGATTTTCAAGAACAAGTAGGTTTAAGTGGAAGGTGATATTTTTTACTTCCGTGTACAAATTTAGCACGATCGGTCAATTCGCTTAAGGCCTTATATACGCGAAAAATTTCAAAATTTTTCATTTTTTTTAAATTTTTGATTCCATTAGCCTGAACGGTTAGGAATATTTTAAGCTTTACAGAATTTAAAAATTCCAGGATGCTATTAAATAAGGTAAGATTCCATTTATAATAGATACCGCGCGGCGCGCCCGACCGCCAACTTCAAAGTCGTTTTTCCACGATTCACTTTTTTGAACCTTGTGAAAGTTCGAACTCTTGAACGAAGGTTCAGATCGCTTTGAAATTTTTACAACATATTCTTAGTATCACGACCTATCGTGTGAACCACAGAAACAAAATTTTCAATGACACAAAAAAATATAAAAAATAAAATACCGACAGAAAATTGAGTAAAAAAATTTGAAGTTTTGAATTTTTATTATAATAATTTTTTAAAAATAATATTGTTGGTTCACACTGAAGATATATTCATTATGCAATTATAAATATGTTCATTTTTTTTTTCAGACACCCACATCAATGCCGAGAACTTTCACCATCAACGCGCGCGCAAAGAAAATACATTGCTCTATTATGTTATATCTCCGCCATTTGTTAATATTTCTGATTATTTTTTTCACATATACTCAACCATGTGCATAAATGATCTTTAAAAGAAATGTTGTCAATATATGCGTCATTTTTTTTTTTAACCGCGTCTAGAAAAGTACCTTCGAAAATCGGCGAAATCGCGTATATAAGGCCTTAAAATTTATGTTTCCGAGAAACCTTAAAAAATGTAATTTTGAGAAAAAGGTTTAAAGTTTCGAATCACGAAAATCATATTCTTGAGATGCTTAATTAACGTGTGACTTTTTTTTCAAAATCGTTTTTTCATGCCCGCTTAAGGTGTCTAATCCTGGACTCTTCAATATTAATTTTTTTCACACCGTTTCTACATTCCCGATGCACATAAGCTTCAATGATAAACAATTCTCCAAAAACTCCGTCACAATTTCACATTGCACTGAATATCGAGAGTTTCGAAATTGACACGAGAAAATATGGACACAGGGAAAAAAAAAATTGCCCTCGAATTCCGAACGTATTTTCACCGTATATTTGGTACACGGCGCACTCTCGTGTATTACACGAGATTTTAAATTCATGAGCTGCCCGTGATCGCGGGACTTGGAAGTCCCAGCGGTGAAATTTTCCTGTTTCGTGTTTGCGAACGCCGCCGCAGTCCCAGGGCAGCGAGATAAACATTTTTTGTTTTTTCCAAATTGTCTTCTGACGACCGCAAACTTCGATACTCGTGCGTTGTTCAGTGCTTTTCGCACTGTTGAAAAAGCCAACAAACTGATTGCGCACGTGATCGTAAAGAATTATTTCTCTTGACGCTCATTTCATTTTTATTGCAGAAGAAATTTGTTTTTTTTTTCAATATTTTTTTGTTAAATTCATGATAAATAATTGCTTTTCAAGTATCAGTCGCTGTGAGAAGGAAAAAAAAAAATGTTACAATAAACAAAGAAATTTGGATTGCTGGAATGCAACGGAAATTCGATTTTTTGAGGTCATTAACAATTCACTTTCGTTATTATCGGAAATATTTTTTTCTCAGATTTAATTGGACACAAGGGGAATTAATTCTGGACACTTTAAGGAGTTTTGGGAGAAGTGACGAAACTTTATCATTTGAGCCAAATTTATAGGTACAGTAGATCCTTTGCCATATATTCGATGCAATATCCAAATTTTTAATCGATCGTTAACGACGATCCCATAAGATTTACAATTGAAAAAAAAAAAACACTCTTTTACATAGGGAGATGCCTACAATTATCGCGGATCGGCACTTTTACGAACGAAATTCTGTGAAAAAAAATGTTAAGTAAATAAAAGATAAAGAAACTTAAGCAAAGTACGAATTACAAAGTACGAAGATACAACATTTTTTTAATTGTCCAGAATCGATTACACCGGTGTACTTCCCTAGTGAGGATTCTAATAAAAAAAACGTCTGAATAATTTCCGCACTGTAAATCGGCCGAAAAATAGCGGAATTAATAAAAAAAAAATTCGTTGCCTCCCAACCATGCAAGTTTCATTGATACATACGAGGTGTGTAAATTAAGGCCTTATATACGCGAGAAATTTCAAAATTTTTCATTTTTTATTTATTTTTGATTCCATTAGCCTGAACGGTTAGGAATATTTTAAGCTTTACAGAATTGAAAAATTCCAAAAATTGTTAAAGTTACAGCATTTAGAGCGTAATAATGGATACCGCGCGGCGTGCCTGACCGCCAACTTCAAAGTCGTTTTTCCACGATTCACTTTTTTGAATCTTGTGAAAGTTCGAACTCTTGAACGAAGGTTCAGATCGCTTTGAAATTTTTACAACATATTCTTAGTATCATCGCCTATCGTGTGAACCGCAGAAACAAAAATTTCAATGACACAAAAAAATATAAAAAATAAAATACCGACAGAAAATTGAGTAAAAAAATGTTAAGTTTCGAATTTTTATTATAATAATTTAAAAAAAAATAATATTGTTGGTTCACACTGAGGATACATTCATTATGCAATTATAAATATGTTCATTTTTTTTTCAGACACCCACATCGATGCCGAGAACTTTCACCATCAACGCGCGCGCAAAAAAAAATACATTGCTTTATTATGTTATATCTCCGCCATTTGTTAATATTTCTGATTGTTTTTTACATATACTTAACCATGTGCATAAATGATCTGTAAAAAAATGTTGTCAATATATGCGTCATTTTTTTTAACCGCGTCTAGAAAAGTACCTTCGAAAATCGGCGAAATCGCGTATATAAGGCCTGAAACGGCTGTAACCGACCAGCTGAACGCTATTCCAGTATCCGACTTTCATCACTGCGATAAGGATTGGAAGAACCGTCACCAGCACTGTGTACCTTCCCAAAGAAGTTATTTTATCGGAGACAATATTGAATTATAATTCCATTCGGATAAAAAAATGAAAAGAAATCAGTCTCGTTACTTAATTTACACACCTCGTATATCAATAAAACCTAAATAGCAACAATCAATTCCTCATTCTCACGTACAATTTTAATATCAAACATTGAATCGCCATCAATAACTTTGTTCCCTTCTTCTTTTTTCTTATCCCTTGAACTTTGACGTTTATGATTCGATCGAATTCGATGATCCGGGTACACCGTGAAGCCGAAAGATTGGCGAGACTTCACTTTGCACATTGGAATGGAAAAGGCTGAGAA
>CAWVQM010000277.1:0-18678 GCA_963932345.1 Ophion ventricosus | reverse complement strand
AAACAAATCCAAACAAACCCAAACAATTGAATTGTTGATTCGGAAACGAGATATGAACGGCGTGTCAGTGTGAATTTCTGGGTTCTCTTTTATTCGTGATCGGAGTGCCAAGTGCGCGCGTGTCTGTACGCGAGTTTCTTCGTCGTTTTTTTTTTTTTTGTGTTTTCTTCCGATTACCTTTTCTGTGCTTTGTTTCGACGAAAGTTTTGCAAAAAGTGTTTTTTTTTTCTTTGTTCACTCCGGTCTCTTTCGCCGGAAGTTTTCGACTTGCGAGTGCAGTGGCTTTTCACGAGTGCCATTATTGTTTCTGTGTGTATTGCAGTTTACACGTGTACACCCGGTACACCCTTGCCGTTTCAAATTTGTTTTTTTTTTGCTTTGGATTAAAAGTACGCGAGAAATTTTAACGAGCATCGAAAAAATCCAGCCACTTATCGAGTGATATTGTTTTTGGTTATTCTCAATAGAAATTCTTCTATATCAAACACTGGTGAGTCTCGTTATAAGACAGTCGCTTAAAATTTTTTATCTACATGTTCTTTCAATGTGTAAAACAAATCCATTCCATTTTTCGAAGAGTAGAAAGCAAAAAATGACGTTGAAGTACATCGATGCGACGCTTTTTCGTCATTTTCGTTTCATTTTTCAACCGAGAAAAAATCCAAATTGCAATTCTAGAGAATCGTTTCAGTCCATTTCCTGATTTGTTACTTGAAAAAAAGAAAAAAAAATGCGAATAACTCGGTCCGATTATTCACAAATGAATTGCACATTGAAAGGCTTAAGCGAGATTTTTTTTTAGTAGCGGTGTGCAAAGGGGAGATTCGAGTGCACGCCGGTGGCCGTGGGACTCCGAAACGTCGTCACGGTCACGCACTGTGAGAGGAACCCTCTCGCGGTGCGTCGGTGCCAATTTGTCGCATGGAATATACTTACGTGTATGGGGAATTTCAGGCCAAATCAATGCACTGAGGGAAGATAAAAAATTAAATAAACGCGTCTTTGGTAAATTTAACTATGTCAGGTATAAATAAGTGAAACGTGCATTTTTGGAGTATATAAATATCACAACACTTGTAGGAAAAATAGCAAAGTGTATATACTCGCGAAGCACACATGTGGAGCGTTTAGCACATTTCAAACGATTTCTCTAGTAAAATTACTCCAAACACGCGTTTTCCGTAAGGACGATGAGCACGAACTATCTTGATAATATATTGTGACGTTGCCAAGATGGATATTGATTTTTTAAATTATGTTTATTATATTTTAATAATATAATATTATATTGTAAAATATGTAATATTGTATTGTATTACAATATTATATATTTTACATACAATACAATACAATACTATACAATATAATTCATATTATAAATATATTTTTATAATATAATATTATATTACAGTATATACATACATTATTTCTATAATTTATATAATCTATTTAATATATAATTTTAAATATATATATAATAATATATAAAAAAATACATACATCCATACATAATATTTATATATTTATATAATTATATTATGTATTATAATATATATATTAAAAATGATATATTAAATATTATATATAAATTATAAAAATAATGTATATATAATATATATATATATTGTAAAATATATAATATTTTATTGTATTACAATATTATATATATTATAAATATATTTTTATAATATAATATTATATTTAATTATATAGTAAATATTATACATACATTATTTCTCTAATTTATATATTCTATTTAATATATAATTTTAAATATATATAAAAATTATATACATACATACATAATATTTATATAATTATATTATATATTATTATATATATTAAAAATTATATATTAAATATTATATATAAATTATAAAAATAAAGTATATATAATTAAATATAATATAATATTGTATTGTACAATATTACAATATTATATATATTATAAATATATTTTTATAATATAATATTCTATTATAATATATAATTAAATATAATGTTATATTTAATTATATAGTAAATATTATACATACATACATACATAATATTTATATATTTATATAATTATATTATATATTATTATATTCTATAATATATATACTAAAAATAATATATTAAATATTATATATAAATTATAAAAATAATGTATATATAATTAAATATAATATTATAAATATATATATACGAAATCATTTTGTTCACACGTTGCAGAACAGTTCAGATCGTATTTATTATTTTTCAACCATAAGCCATTATTGTTATTTTTATTTCTATGCGTTTTTTGAATTTTATATTATTCTAATGCTGCAGGAATAATAAAGCGTTATTGATGACCTTGAAGCTTGCATCGTTGGAATGCAACCATTTTTTTGTCCATTTTCCATTTCTTTATTATTATGCTAACCCAAAGTTGTCTTTTTTTCTGCAAATTGAGGTCGTAAATTTCTAATTAGAATATGTGAAAACTATTTGAGTGATTTTCACAGTGATAAAAATTTGAACAATCAAAAAGAATTACTTCTCGTTGCAGTACAACGATGCAAACTTCAACAACATGCGTTATTGCATATTGAAATGCATTTCACGAAGGCAAATGTAGAATTCAAATGAATATATTTATTATTTTTTATTGTTGATTTTAAATATTTGGGATTCCGATTGAATTTCCTTTATAGAAAATCAAAATTATTGGTTTTTTTTTGTTGTAAATTACGTTTATTGTAGAGAACTTTTTTGATTGATTTTTTCTCGTTTCATGACCGATAAGATTTAGACATTTTTCGGATATTTTTTTTTGTGTTGTTCGACGACTTATTGAAAAAGGGGGAAATATTTCAAACTTTGATGATGAGTGCCTGATTTTCCCTCTAATTCCTCATATTGATATTCATATATATATATATATATATATATATATATCAAACTTACGTTGTATATATCCGTATATCATGGACGGTGTAACTACCGTATGGCGCACCGGAAGAATCGCGTGGGCAGTCGGCGTCCCACGGAAATTGCACGATGTACTCGTTATTCTTCGATTTCGGCTTGCCCACAAGAGTCTCTCAAAACATTCGGGGTCCGTTTTTCGATCGATTTTGAAACGATAAATGCACTTATCGTTCGAAAAAAATCCCACAATTAAAAAAAATACACCTAAATGCACAAATACATGAATGTCAATTGAGTTTGTCCAGGTCTTAAATAAAGTACAAAACGCTTAAGTGTGAAAACATAAAAGACATTAATAACGGGGATGTGTTTAAGCATCTTTAATTGATAAAATATTATAAGATTAATAATATTAATAAAAAGAATAATGATTAATCTTTATTAATAAAAATAATAAGAATTAATCTTTATTAATAAAGAGAACAAGATTAATAAGAAAATACTTCGTATGAAAAAGAGTCTTTTTGCATAATTGGTGGTTGATAGTTTGCTTTTTATTTTTTAATGTCTATGTCATATCTTGTCTTTTATTCAAAGTATCTTGCTTTTATAGCTTACACCATGTAGGTACGGATAATTGTTTTGCCGAATGAAATATATTTTCGTGTTTATATCGTTAAATATTTCTGTCATACTTGCAGAAATATTTTTATGTTCTTATACGAAAACAAAAAATTGACAGATTCACTCTAAAATGTTGTCTTTCTGTTTTATTAAAAAAACAAATTAATGGCTAAATATATAAATGTAGATAAATTATATTAGAGCATTTTCATTCCCTATAATGGTAAACAAAAATCGCACAAGGCACAAAAATTTCTTTTAATTTTACCCCAATTGCCAGTGTAATTTTGCAAACTGCGAAATGCAGAAAAATGCAAGAGATTTTTGCAAATTTGTGAATGAACCATTTATTTGTGGATTTATTGTGCATACAAGTGGACAGCTGGGATCGAGGAGTTCTCTCGCGTATATGTAACCTGAATTTTTTTTTTTGGCAAACGCACACCCACCACCGGCGGAAACTCAACACTGCTGCATTGATAAAAAAAATTCTTGTTTCCTTCGAGCCAAAATTTCGGCTAATTCCTGTATTCGGCGTCATACCAATCCGTTAGTTTTTCTCATCCTTTCGAAGTCACCGACACTTCTATAGACACATAAACCAACATATAGACGTATTGGCTACGGTGAGGCTCTCGCACCTGTTGTGTTCGGCTTTTCCCCGAGCAAAGATTCAATTTGCAGTTCTCTAATGGACTTACTTTGTGTACACAGCTAACACAAGTGGCACGCGAACACGTTCTATATTTAGGAAACTAATTTAACTTAATCCCATTTTCGACAGAGTTTTCTAAGCTCGTTTCTTTTAATTGTGTTTTTTTTTTCTCTTTCTCGCGATCTTATTAAGGGAAGGTTTACCATCGAGAGGCATGAAAAATGGATGAACTTCGGGATGGTTTTTTTTTTTTCATTTAAAATAAACGTATTTTATTCATCTATCAATGAAGAGTAAATTCCAATTTTATTTATAAAAAAAAAGATAAAACAATGGCGGCTCCAGCTCTCGTCAAATAAAGCCATGCAAAACGGGTTAAAAATGATTAAGGCGGGATCCTGAATTAGCCGGTTCGAAAAATCGATATTTTGAGGAATTTTTTTCGGGTAAAAAAAAAGCAAGTTTAGCGAAATTTTCAGATTATTTTATTACATGTCTGAACATAAGAAAACAATTTTTTTTAAAGAAAAATATCAACAGGCAACCGATTTTTATGCACATTCGTGCCACTGCTGTTTCCATGCGGCGTGACAAATGGAGCTCGGAATTTTCATCTGAAACAAAAAAACTAAAAACCATTTTAATTGTGATATATTTTTCTTCTATATGAACTAAAAAAAAACGAAAAAAATTTTGAAATTTGAATGTTTTTTCGGGTTTGAAGTAGAAAATGTGCTTTTTATGAAAAAAAAAATTATTTCAACTTGCTAAAAAAATTGTTAAGAATTTTTTTTTTCGACAATGTTTTTAGTTCAAATAGAAAAGAAAACGATACTGAAACGAACAAGCTTTGGTTTGTTTCGATTGGACTTCTAGTTTTTTTGTAATCAGATACGCCAAATTAGAAAAATCGTAAAAACGAAAACTCGAGAAAACGGGCGCCCTAACTGCCCGAGCGCCCGTATACCTGCTCGACACTCCACTACGTTCAGTGCTGTATCTTTGGAAATATTTCGAATTGGGCTATAAAACTTTGTCTAGACATTCTTAGATACATCAGGAATAGATTTAAACAATTTAAAAAAAATCGATTTTTTGGACCTTCTAATTCAGGATCCGGCCTTAAACTAGACTAAATTTGGGGGGAACGTGTCGTTTTTTGTTTTCCGAAAAACTCCTGGATAACAAAATGACAGCCGTCTGAAAAAAAAACCCATTTTTTTTTCTTCACCGGACGAAAGAAATATTTCTAAATCAATTTTTGCCAAAGATCGCTTCCTGCTGGTCCCGTAAATTGAAATTCCCTTTTAACTGCGCAGAGATTCATGCGGATCGGTTCATTCGTTGAGGCTGTAGAGCGACCGGAGCGCTGAAAAAAGCTGTTTTCAGAAAAACGCGTTCAAAGTTTATTAAAGAGGCGCTCGGTGAGCCTATCTGTTTTCCAGCCACCGCCACGGCGGAACGGTGCTCCGCCAGGCACCCCACTACACGCGCGTATCGCTCACCGACGTAAGCCCGCTCATCGGGCGCGCCTGATTGGCCCGTCTTTAAAAATTAATAATAATTCAGGGGTTGATCTGGGAACCGTACATGCTTATATCAATCGACTCAGAATTTCACCCCCAATCCCCCCATTTCAGGGATGACATTCCGTCCTGGGACACCCTGTATATTATTATTATCATGGCTCGTTTTGACGGTCGCGCGTTATACATTCACGCGTTATACATTCACATTGTACAGCAGAGCGCAGCGCTCATGCCTCTTTAATATTCCCATTGCGTTATATATATCTACGCGTGCGCCTCTGACGTCCTCAAACGCAGCAAATACACCGGTAATAACCTAAATACCCTGTTCCATCTGTACACATACGCGTCTGTAGGCGTGTTTGTTTTTTTTTTTCCTTTTTCATACCCAACGATATAGGCATAAATTTATAGAACAATACGAGCTTACAAAACATTGCGATAACATATGCACAACGTACATTTAAGGAGGTTAGAGCGTTATCCAGAATTCAAGATTCAAAATAAAAAATTGGCGCATGGACCGATACAATTTTTTGAGGGATTGGCGGGGGGGGGGGGGGGGGGGGGGGGTATTTGCTAGTTTTTTTTCACTCTTAGACCCTATGTCTTAAGTGTCACGGTAATTGAGATATAATTTTTTTGTTTTTTTTTTTAATTACCCGAAATTTCGCCTTGAAATTGTCATAACTTTTTTGTTTGCGGTTGTAATAGCACGAAATAACTTTTGTTGCGTGCATCCGGTGTAAAGGAGATCAATTTGAGCAAAATTTATAACTCAAGTTTAATAAAAACATCGAAAACATAAAAAGGCTTTTTTTAAGGCCTTAGGCCACTTTAGGATTTTCCAAAATTCGATTGTTTTTTTGTTAAAAATGTACCTTAGTACCTATAAAATTCTATTCCAAAAGATTATGGGTGTGAAAAATCTCTAGGTACTCGATTTTCGAATTCTAGCGCAACCCCTCTTGATTCGTGTCGTGACTTTCTACTAACTTTAAACGCGTTTATCTAAAAACTACATTTTTCAAGTCGGCCGAACTCATAACTCAAACAAATTTCAACCGATTCACTTGAAATTTTAACTGTATATTTTGAATTACATTTTCTGAGGCACTACGTGGAATTTTTTAAATTATATTGCATAGTTCCTTTTTTAAAAACAATTTTCTGACGATTTTCTCATGGCATTTTATACTTTTTGTTTTAGAAATGCGCCATTTTGACAAAAAACAATATATCCAAAAAATCCTACGTACTTCTATAGCTATTTTTATATATAATCGAAAAAACTTTAGTGTCTCATCATAACTCAAAAATTATAGGAGCTGTCGGTCCGGCCGTTGGCCTTTCAGAAATAAAGGCGTCGTCGGAAAAATGCTACACAGTCGCCATATTGACATGTATCGCTGTGAAAAAATAATTTTATATAGTCAATTACGTGTATAATAAAACCCCTATTTTGTAATTCCGATTTATTTTATGATTTTGCTGAAAAAAAATCACAAAATATGGCTTTTTTGGCGTCTAGAGTGGTCTAAGACCTTAACCCTGACCCTGGCAAACTAATATCTCTTATTTTCACCACATTATGAATGATTTCTATGACATGTAGCATACCATTGGAAAGAGTATAAACTAGAGAACGTTTTAAAACAAAGCTAAGCTCAAAAGAGCTTTTAGTTTTCTTTTTTATAATGAATTTGTGAAGTTGACATTTTTCATACATTTACACATTTTTTAAGACTTTGGAAGCTCATGAGTCATTTTCTTGAAACCATTTGTATCAAATAATGATTTATTTATAAGAAACATACATTGCAGAATACAACAAAAGTTATTTCGTGCTATTACAACAGCAAATAATAAAGTTATGGCGATTTAAATGCGAAATTTCGGGTAATTAAAAAAAAACGAAGAAATATCATCTCATTACCGTCACACATAGGATCTAAGGGTGAAAAAATTAGCAAATGACCCCGTCAATCCCTCAAAAAATTCTGTCGGTCCATGCGCCAAACATCCTGTATATATATATAATTTTTTGTTATTGTCTTTACGAATTATAAAAAATAATTTCACCAAAAAACACCAGAGAAAAAATAGTTCAATATACGTAATTTTACGTGCGGTTAGATGGGCAAGACGTTCACTCTACCCATTTCAATCGCATTTTCGTTCTATTTTTTAAATATTTATTTTATTTTGAAATGTATCGATTGTCAATCGATTTTTTGACTCCTCGTACCGTGCCCATATATATTTTTGAAAACCGCCTTTAACCTCTGAATTTTCAAAGAATTGCCGTACAGCCGGAAAACATTTATCAAATTTTTCCCGCAACATGCATAGCACATTAATTTTTTTGTGCCCGTGGATTTGAGTGTGCCGTTTGCCAAACAAAATATACGGAAATTGTACGCCGCTTAGAATAAAAAAATATCACAACGTTGAAGTTTGCATCGTTGAACTACGCCAACGGAAGTCAATTCTTTTTAGTTGCTCAACAGTTTTAACCTATTCTCACTAGATATCTACAACCGCAATTTTCACAAAAAAGCCTTTGGATAATGAAAAAAAATACAGGAATAAAAAAATGAAAAAAAAGTCGTTGCGTTCCAACGATGCAAATTTCATTGTCGTAAAATGTCACTCTAACACGATTTTTCCTTCCAGGCCCTCGTGCGAGTATGATCTTCGTGTCCATTTTATTTATTGACGTTTACTAAAAGAAAAATTATAATCCATTACGAAAGTGATGATTAATCATTCTGATGTTCATATAAATGTTTAGGTAAATTATTTGTTTATGAGGAGAAACGAAAGTTTTTCGAACGTATTGACTTATCATGTGGTGGTTTTAATCGGAACTGCTGTGTTGATCATGCTGATAAGTGTTGATTTGTGATAAGTTTCTCGAAAAACAATTGCCCAAACGACATTTTCCCGAATACAATTTTCTCGATAACAATTGCCCGAATAAAGAATTTCTCAAATAAAATTTCTCGAATAAAGAATTTCTCAAAAAAAAATTCCCGAATAAAGAATTTCTCAAATAAAATTTCTCGAATAAAGAATTTCTCAAAAAAAAAATTCCCGAATAAAGAATTTCTCAAATACAATTTCCCGAATAAAGAATTTCTCAAATACAATTTCCCGAATAAAGAATTTCTCAAATAAAATTTCCCGAATAAAGAATTTCTCAAAAAAAAAATTCCCGAATAAAGAATTTCTCAAATACAATTTCCCGAATAAAGAATTTCTCAAATATAATTTCCCGAAAGAATTTCTCAAATACAATTGCCCGAATAAAGAATTTATCAAATATAATTTCCCGAAAGAATAATTCCACGAAAACAATTTACCAAATAAATAATTTCCAAAATGAACAATTTCTCGAATACAATAACCCGAATGGACAGTTCCCCGAATGGACAATTTTCCGAATGATCAATTTCCCGAATGGACAGTTCCCCGAATAGACAATTTCCCGAATGAACAATTTCCCGAATGGACAATATCCCGAATGGACAGTTCTCCGAATGGACAATTTCCTGAATGAACAATTCCTCGAATGGTCAGTGAACAATGGTGGGGTGCGTAGAACACTGATGTGGATGCAGGGCAATGCAATATTAATGCAAATATTAATTATTCAAAATTGAAGTTATTCAATTTACTTATAATTTGATCGTTCACACTGAAAAAAATTGTCCATTCGGAAAATAATTCTTTCGGAAAATTGTATTACAAAAATTGTCATTCGGGTCATTTCAAAGAATTTTCCGCAAACGGTTGATCATATGTGTAAGTTGACGAATTTTTTCAAAACGATTTTCGATCGTTATTCTTGGATTGATAAATATGATGTATTTTGTTAATTCGTAACTTTCAAACCTTCGATGTGAATACGACAAAAAATACACTTGCAGAAAACCAAAGCTTGTTCTTTCCGCAAGCGAGCACGACTATAAAAGAAAGAGAGAGAGAGAGAGAGAGAGAGAGAGAGAGAGAGAGAGAGAGAGAGAGAGAGAGAGAGAGAGAGAGAGAGAGAGAGAGAGAGAGAGAGAGAGAGAGAGAGAGAGAGAGAGAGAGAAAAAACACGGACAATTGCGAATCCGTCGCGCGATAGTATTCAAAGCGACAAAACTCATTTGTATTGCTTTACCTTGTCCGTCGAGATTGAATGTATACCGTTGGTTTTTTTTTTTCTTTTTTTTTTTCTACCGGGTGAATATTTCCGCGCTCGATATAGCGCGGAGAGAGTGAGAGGAGGTATGAGGAGGTGTGCGATGAAAAATTTAATCAGAGCTCGACAGCGATTTAAAAAAAAATTCGTTCTGTCTGACGTACAAGTTCTCTAACGGTCCCCGCTGATGCTGCGGGTGTGCTACGAGCATTATTTTTGTACACGGTAGCATCGTGATCGAGTCACTGATTCGTCCATTTCACATGGAAAAAAAAACATCGACGAAACTTGCGTCACTTTTAACTGCCAATCAACGCAAAAAATCTTTTGTTTATTTGTAAGTTTAAAGAAAAAAAATATATCCCTTTCATTCGGTGGCCTCGATACTCGATTTTTTTTACTACAAGCCCTAAAGCCGAAAGCCGAAACCCAAACAAACCTAATTAACGCCCGAAATCATGGCTTCATTTGTACTTTTGAAAAAAAAAAATGTACTCATCTTACGTCAGCCTCGATGCTCCACTTTGGAAGTATGTATGACGTGAATCATTTACGAGTATGACGAATTCCGCACATTTCACAATGGATGCAGAGTCGGCGGGAGAGAGAGAGAGAGAGAGAGAGAGAGAGAGAAATACCGCAAGCCGAAATAAGAAAATCAATAGCAAACGAATTTCATCGTCTCGAACTTGCAGCAATTTGTTATGATGAGAATAGTATCTTCGTTGGAACATTCCATCGGTGCATATCGCGTGAAAAATAATGAGTCTCGTTGAGCGTAAAGTGCAAAATCATTCGTTGAAGCAGTCGACTTTAGTAGTTTGATTTCACGAAAAATCTAGTCAATACAAATTTAAAAAATCAAATGGACGCATCCAGTTAATATGAAAAGAATTTTTTTTGTCAGTGTAAAACGTCAAAGCATTAATGTTACAAAGTTGCATTAAATAAAAGTTCTAAACGTAAATTAAAGAAAACTTTTGTTGGTTCATTACTTCAATCCTATCGATCAAATTTTCAATTGGAAAATCAAATATTAGCATAATAGAGGTATTGTTATTCAAAAACATTGCGAATTATGTATTAATCGCCCTTTTCAAATGCTAAAGGCTTTTACATACATATTGTATTTCGCTTCTACGTTATTCTCATTTGTACGTCATACTTATTGTGCCTCTTGAAAAACGTATAACTGAAATTTCACTGTACTTCAATAGATTCATTGTCTCGAAAACGCCTTAGAGGAAATTCGTGCAGAATATTGTCAACGACGTCTCCGAATTCCTAAGTGCTCTCGACGCTCCGTTTCAATGCAGATATAGCACAGCCTCGTTATCCAAAGCGGTAATATCGAGTTAACAAGTTTCCCTATCCGTTAAATGTCTCATATATGCCGTGTCCCTATATCGATATATTAGGTGTATGACTTAATTTTTACAGATTTTTCAGCAAATTCATTTCATATAAAAAAATAGAGAATAACGAACTTAATCTTGAAAATATTGTCCATCGTTTTCTATGACCTTGCGCCATTTCTCAGTTAACATACGAATGCCATCGCGAAAGAAACTTGCAGGCTTCGAGGCGATAAAGTCATCGACGAATTTACGCACATCGTCCAGCGTTTTGAACTGTTTATCCACTAAGGCGTGCTGCATTAACCGGAACAAATGGTAGTCTGATGGGGCCAAGTCTGGTGAATATGCCACGTGCGGGAGAACTTCCCATCCCTAAGTTCAAGAGGGTCTTCTGAGTCGCGCGAGCAACGTGAGGTCGAGCGTTGTCATGCAGCAGTATGAATTGCCTGCTTTCTTGCCCAGTAAATAGCCTTTTCTGATCAAGTTCTTCGCTCAGTTTGTTCAATTGTCGGCTGTAGCGTTCCGCAGTCACCGTCTGACCAGTTTTCAGGAGTTCGTAATAAAGCACAACCTTCATATCCTGTCCAGGGCGCGGCTGGTCACTAAGATCGAAATCACCACTTCAAAAACATTTGTACCAATAATTACACGTTTCATAAGACACAACGTCGGCACCAAGAACACTACAAATTGATTTCCGTGCTTTAGGAGAGCATTTTTTCCTTGTTGGAATTCGTATAAAATGCAATCAATCGTCAACCTTAATCAATCGTGATTCATCAACGAAGTGCCTCTCGGAATTCGATCTTTTCGTTTATTGAACTCGAACCAAACTATTGCAAAGCTAATTTCTAGATACCTTCTTTTATAAATGGATTTCCGTGCTTTAGAAGCATTTTTTCCTTGTTGGAATTCGTATAAAATGCAGTGCCAAATGTGCTGTTTATCAATTGCCATAGTAAACTCTGCTATTCTGAGAGGTTATATAACTCACATAGACTTGTCGTTCGGTGTTCTGAAACCTTGCGTCCAGTCCTTTCAAAACCACAAAAGACCGCGAAAATATTTCTATTTTAAACATAATTTTAAGCTCGAAGAAAAAATCTGTAAAAATCAAGTCATATACACGGAGAGAATTACATGTTAAAAATTACCGTGCAGTAACGGTAACCAGATGACAATCCTGAAACTTCGCTTATTATTACTGAGTAAAACACAGATTTTCACGAAAATAAAAGAAAATTTCTTCTTCAGATAGAAAATTTTACCAGATTTTCTAGTAAATTTTCATGTGTAACAAAATACGCAAAACTTAAATTTAAAAAATATATAATATCAGCGAAATTTTACTATGCATTTTATTATTTTATGCCTTTCAAAAATGTCTATAAAAATGTATCGTCTTTATAATAGTTATTTTAATATTTATTATAAGATTTAATGAGTGTTATAAGAAAATGTATTGTGCTCTCGGTAAAAATTATCGTGCGCGCTACCCTTCTTGTATAGTAAAATTTTAGCTACGTATTTGAAATTTTCTGTAAAGTGAGTTAAAAAAAACTTGTCGCATACGAATTATTATGCTTTTCTCACTTGTCACCACATTGAAATATATCACGGTAATTTTTACCGTGAAATTCACGACAAAAATTACTTTTTAATTCTCTCCGTGTACCTAATAAATCGGTTTTTACCCCTCCCCCCCCCCCCCCCCCCAGGACATTAAAACGCTCGACTTACTCACATATCCGATCGATAATTTGAAAGAAATTTATGCTTCCGCCGTAATTGAAATCCGAACGTAAAGCTACGTCGAAGCTCGAGAGCCTCCATTACACTTGCTACGATTATCAGTTCAGGAAGACAACGGATGTGAAACTAGAGAGTGAGCGAGACAGCGAGGAAGAGGAAAAAGGCAAGAAAGAGAGAGAGAGAGAGAAATATTATTTATGTGCATATATATATATATATATATATATATATATATATACATATATATGCTCGCGAGTCACCGCGTTATCCGACCCCTCGCGGGCCCGGATTACGTAGCAGGTTCACGTTGACAGTTGTTCCTGTATATATTACACATATACGTACATACACGTAGGCATGCATATCAATGTACATATAGGACATTCCAGCCCAAGTGAACACGAATAAGAGCTATTCGAGTGCTCAGCCTCTCGACCTTTTCTTTTTTGTTTTACTTAGCAGGTCGAAGCGAAGATAAAACGGAAAATATACGAATTATACACACCCAATTTACGGATTACACGTCCAATTGATCAATTACACGTCTACTTTATGATTCATTCGAAATTTGCTCCAACGCGGATCCCAGCACTGACAGAAAAATTCTTTTGATATTAACTAGATGCGTCTATTTGATTTTATTTTTTTTAATTTGAATTAACTAGATTTTTCGTGAAATCAATTTTTTTCTACTGCATTCCATTATTAAAATTATTTCTTTTAAATATATTTATTTATTTAAATCAATATCTATTCAATATCGTCTAATAACTAAATATTTTATTAATTCCTAATAAATCTGTGATTTTGGTTTGATCTGATAGTATAAGACAAAAGAGACGGACGGAAAAATTGTACACGATTCAGTCTTTCAAAAATCTCATGGCTTTGTTTTCATTGGAAGACTGTTGTAAAATTCTGCAGTTGAGGAAAATGGTTAGTCTTTCTAGAAATAGTCGCGTCTGTTAATGAAAGGAATGGCGATATCTTTTTTTTCTTTGAAAATAACAGCCTTGTTAGTGAAAAAAAAAGAAAAATAATTTGACTTTTTTTCACTGCACTTTTATTTCATGAAACCATATTCCTTCATCACTTGAATCCACAAGTCATTCAACAGCTTTCCATGCATGCTCGTCGAACGAATGAACGTTTGCAAACAGGGATGAGGCGGCCATTTATCAGATATTTGGTTCTACACATAACCTCCATGTTTGTACTTTATATTAAAATACAAATATTCGTACTTTTGAAATAAATAATACGTTTTATTAATAAATAAAAATGTCAGGTCCGTTTGAGACACCCTATATATATATATATATAAAGGGTGTCCCAAAATTCACGCAAGAAGTAATTTTGATAGAAAACACAGGTTTTTTTAAATTTTAAATTGTAAATATTTTATTGATATGCATTTGTACCTCAGCAATCACTCGTAGATTTTCTGAACCTTAAATGCGACAATTTTCTCGATTAACGAAGCCATCAAGATGATAATGAGCCTCATCGCTGAAGATGATTTTGTTCGAAAAATCAGCATCCACTTATTGCTGTTCCATAATCCATTCACCGAATTCTCTTCGCTGTGCGTGATCAGTAGTCTCCAGTTCTTGAGTCAATTGCACTTTATAAGCATGAAGATGCAAATCTTTCGTGAGAATACGCTGTTAGAGAGCTTCTCGAAACGTTCAATTCTTGACCACGGTGCCGAATTGATGTTCCTGGACTCTCAGCAACACTCTCACGAACTGCTTCGATGTTTTGTGTTGAACGACTTGTTGAAGGGCGCCCAGAATTTCGGTACATGCTCGGCGTTTTCTTTCTTTCATGTCGTCAGGCATGGTAGGTGCTACCGCCATTACGCGTTCTTTGACAAAACCCCATAAAAAGTAATCTGGTGATGTTAGATCTGGCGAACGATGTGGCCAACCTACAGGGCCGCCTCGTCCTATACACTTTTCACCAAGAATCTCATTCGTCACTTGTATGTACCGAAATTACACCACAAATGTTGGCTGAAGTTAGACGGTCTTTTCATCAGCGAATTAACAAGTGCTTACAAGTCGTGGGTCATCACTTCGAACATCTTCCGTAGGTAGACCCAAACCAAGGTTAGTGGATTCTTTGAAAGTGATTATTCCGATATTTTTCGATTTTTCGACTATTTTCATACTTTGCGTGACTAGAATGACCTTGTGTTGTAGGTCGCTGAATTCGTCTTAAAATCGGTAATAATGTCATCGAAAAAAAAAAATACATGGTTCCATTTAAAAAAGTGGAGTTGACCTTGACGTAGCTTCAGCGCCTCCACCTATCAAAAAAATAGGGTGGTCCAGTATGACGGCCTTCTCGAACACTGAAACTTTTGTCTGAAACATTTTTGGATATGATCAATAGTTTGAGTGCTATTGCTCTGTAACACTTTATGTGCCTCACCCTGTATATGGATCCATGGTTTACCGAGACGCAAGGCTTTACGATAGCAATTTGTTGAGTTCTGATAACCACCCCCCCCCCCCCCTCCTCCCCCAGGTGACTCACCAGCACAAGTTCTTAGTTTACACGTAAGAGCAGTAATAGTGATACGTCAGAGAGGCTCGAGGTACACGAAACCTTTCGGAACTTCTCACGCTCCATACCGCTAAAAATTAACCAACAAATTGGCAATTTTATATTAAATCTACAAAAAAATCGATTTTAAACATTTTTATTTTTAAATATTCAACGTCAATTCCTTTTCTTTTAAATATCAAAGCATTGTTCCTTAATCAATCGTCATTCATCAACGACGTGCCTCTCGGAATTCGATCTTTTCGTTTATTGAACTCGAACCAAACTAATGCAAAGCTAATTTCTAGATACCTTTTTTTATAAAATGGTATATTTTTTCTTATTTTGGTGATTCCGAATGTTCGAAAGAAAAATGGATTGCTCCGAATCATTTCGGAGCGATCAGTTTTCATAAGCGGAGTTCAACTCGAGAAGATGATACTTTTCAGAGTTGGGCCGAGAGAAGCGAGGCAATCCAGCCTTTTTTTGTGGGATTGATCTCCGATTTCCGACGACATACTCGAATTACCCGATCACACGAAAACTTTTGCACCCTCGATCTTCGTACAAATACTCTCGCTTCGATGACGTTGAAGTTTGCATCGTTTGAATGAAACACAATTTTTTAAATTTCTTTATTGTTATCATTGTCCAAAGCCTTTTTTTGCGAATTGAAGTCATAAATCTCTGAAAAGAATACGTAAAAATGATTGTCTGATTTTGACAGCCTAAATAAGAAAAAAAATTGAGCAATAAAAAAAATTGTTTCTCGTTGCAATAGCTGGCCGTGTTTTTTTTTTACTGCTGGTATGATTTTCTTTGTGGGTTTAGGAGGTTGGTTTTCTGTAAACATCCATACCCTATGTCAAGCACCTTCTGCGATTCGCGCTTGATCTCCACAATGATGTCAAAGCGGTGACCTTTGAGCTTAATCTTCAGCTCCTCCTGCGGACTTCGTCGTCTTCCCAAAGATGAAAATTCAGCTCAAAGGTCACCGTTTTTACATCATTGCAGAGATCCAGAGGGAATAGCAGAAGGTGCTTGACAGGCTTCGGCAAGATTTCCAGAACACATTCCAGCAGTGGCAGAATTGCTGTACAAGGTGATCATTTTGAAGGTGATAGTGTGTAAACGTAAACAAATAAAATACTTCCTTGTAAACAGAGCTAGTCTCGAAACTTTTACTTGCTATCCATGATGAAATCGCAGACGTGGTAACGCACGTGGTCTGAATAGCGCCAGCTGCACAGCTCCCAATGTACACAGGACGATGGTTCTTGGCACAATTACTTATGAAGGTCGGTGCTATCTGCAACTGAGTGTGACGCCTTGCACCGCCATCCGTTGGCGTTTTACGGAACTAGTCTCGAAACTTTTTGATACCACCTTGTATACACATATAGGGCACATAAGTGTAGGGTAGTTGGCTACGGTTTTTTCTAGGATCCTTCTAAATCAAAGTATTGACATTTTTCTACTTATCTCAATTCGTAATTAAACTTTGAACATTTAACCTTAAGATCGTTTACAAAAATAAAACAAATTCTTGTGAGATCAACCTTAAGATTAGTGTCTTTTTCAAATCACGATTGGCCATCTCTCCAGGAGAATCCGGGTCATGATGGTCATAGGAGTAGAGGAGAGATGGCCAGTACTTAAAGGCATGTACAAGGTCAACATAAACTCACAAATTTTCCAACCCAGTTTTCTCATAAATGGTTAAGGTTTTTGAGGAAAAACAAAGCATCAGGCTCTGGAGAATATCCTGACACAGAGCTTGACGACTTTTTTTTGCCCTAAAAGTTGTTCATCTTTGAGAAATCTTGGTTCGAAAATTTTAGCTATCGCTCTCGCACTCATATGTTACGTGGTACACCTTTGACTTCGCCTTAAGATATTACTGCATGGAAATCTAAAGTAACGATCACGAAGAATATAAGAAAAAGGCTTCAACTTAGAACTCGTCTCTTGCGCTCTCTTAGGGTGCTATCAGCGACATAACCTTTCAAAAAACAAAATTTGAATCACAAATTTCAAGTATAATAACATTCGATGGATGCAAATTAATCGCAAACCTTACAAAACGTGTTTAACATTGTTGAAAAATAAGTTCAAACACATCGAAAATCTATTATTAGTCATAAAATTGGAAATACCTTAACGAAGCGAGTTGTTGTCCAACAGCTTGACACGACATATCCCACTGAAAGGTTAGGTGGTGTCGCCAACACAAGAAAAAATAAAACATTTGAAAGCACTGCGTACTTTTTGGTGGCTCAACCGTAATGTCAATAGCCAATTACCAAGGCTGATTCCGGTAGGCAGGGCTTCTCTCTTCATCGTCAATTCGTTCCTATCACCAATCGCACGGTTATTTATACGATGAAGATACGTATCGAGACTCTCGTGTGAAGTACGTGGGATACTCGGCGTATCGTTTTGATGGCTTTTTGATTGTCGTGTAACTGTATATAGACCATTCGTAGTTTGAATTCACCCGTATTCGATTACAATTAGACACGAGCGATACATTACTTGATCAGACACTCCCGTATCTTGCCAACGTATGGCTAACCCATCTTGTTCAATGAAATATTACGTTGAAGGTTGCATCATTCGGATGCGAAGTTTTTTTTTTTCTTCATTTTTTATCATTATTCAGAGCTTTTTTTTAAATTAAAGGGCTACTCTACTGTGATGGCTACAAAAAAGCTATTTATTATTATTTTTTTTTATACTGTTGCATGTATCTGAGAACTGAGAAAAATCGATTTTTCGTATCGATTCTTTGGCGACCGATTTTTTTGAATATTGATTTTTCTAGGCCAAAGTCAATTCTTCGCCCGGATGGAATATAATCCTTTTAACATTCCTACAATAGACAATTAATTTATTATAAGTTGTAAGTTTCAATTTAGGTGTGTACATTACACTGTTGGTGGGTTTGGGTTGGGGTTTTGGGTTCGCTTAGGTTCGTTTGTGTTGGCTTGGGTTGGTTTGGGTTGGTTTAAGTTTGTTTGGGTTGGGTTGGTTTGGGTTTGTTCGGGTTTGTTTGGGTTCATTTGGGTTCGTTTGGGTCCGCTTGGGTTTGTTTGGGTTTGTTGGGTTTGTTTGGGTTCGTTTAGG
>CAWVQM010000276.1:0-21256 GCA_963932345.1 Ophion ventricosus | reverse complement strand
GACTTTTGTGTACAGGGTGGCTCGAAAAAGTGACGTCCAAGAGAACTGGTTGCCTCGTATAGCTATCCGAATTGCCCTTATCAATTTTCCACGATCTTTTTTAGGATTTCGTGCCCAAAGGGCAAAACGGAGCCCTATTGCTGGCGCTCTGCTGTCTGTCCGTCTGTCCATCCGTATGTCACATAGCTCGTAAACGGAATGAGTTACAGCAACGATTCTTAAACTCTTACGCCCACGTGACACACAATAAATAATTTTGATTTTACGGAACCTCATACCAAATTATAAAAAATAAAGGATACTGCGATTTAAAATGAGAGTAAAAAACATTTGTTACCAAAGATATTTCAAACAAAGATTAATAAGATGAATGGAACTGCTTTACTGTTTTATCAATTATTGTTTTAAAGTTTGATTTTATGCCTGATAATTGTATTCGTATATCTGATGCAGCATCCATTCTAGAGATAAATTTGTTTTTCGTATGGGCATAAGTGGAAAAGCCTACTTCACATTGATGTTACAATAGGGAGCAAGGTTAGGATTGCCTTCTTGGCAACTTCAGGGTATTCAGTTTTAAGGCCTTATATACGCGATTTCGCCGATTTTCGAAGGTACTTTTCTAGACGCGGTTAAAAAAAAATGACGCATACATTGACAACATTTTTTTTACAGATCATTTATGCACATGGTTAAGTATATGTAAAAAAAAATCAGAAATATTAACGAATGGCGGAGATATAACATAATAAAGCAATGTATTTTTTTTTGCGCGCGCGTTGATTGTGAAAGTTCTCGGCATCGATGTGGGTGTCTGAAGAAAAAAATGAACATATTTATAATTGCATAATGAATGTATCTTCAGTGTGAAGCAACAATATTATTTAAAAAAAATTATTATAATAAAAATTCGAAACTTAAAATTTTTTTACTCAATTTTCTGTCGGTATTTTATTTTTTATATTTTTTTGTGTCATTGAAATTCTTGTTTCTGTGGTTCACACGATAGGTGATGATACTAAGAGTATGTTGTAAAAATTTCAAAGCGATCTGAACCTTCGTTCAAGAGTTAGAACTTTCACAATGTTCAAAAAAGTGAATCGTGAAAAAACGGCTTTGAAGTTGGCGGTCTGGCGCGCCGCGCGGTATTTATTATAAATGCAATCTTACCTTGTTTTTTGGAATTTTTGGAATTTTTCAATTCTGTAAAGCTTAAAATATTCCTAACCGTTCAGGCTGATGGAATCAAAAATTTTAAAAAAATGAAAAATTTTGAAATTTTTCGCGTATATAAGGCCTTAACACTAAGCCAAAACTCACCAAGTGGCCACAGACCCAAACGTGTGTTTTAGTGCTGATGAGCTCTGAACATATATCAACGATTCATATTCCAGTATGGTTAGCCTGGCAGGTTTACTTTTATGGAAAAATGCATTTTGTACCAACACGTTGTCATTATCAGAATAATTCGGGAAGTAATCTGATAAAGATTTCAGCAGGCTTACTAAATGTCCCATTGTGATATTGTGAATTTCATTTTGTAATTTTAACTCGTTTTCTTTTAGAAAATTAAATAAAAGTGGAAAACATTTAACATTGCTACTTTCAACGCACGTATGCCAAAATTTAATTTTTTTTTATAGCTAAGATAATCCAATGCTTTAATGACAAAAAGTAACTAATTCACGGAACTCTTGGGTTTTGCGGAACAAGGTTTAAGAACCGCTGAGTAACAGAAGTGAAATTTGAATATTTTGTCTAAAATGTTGACCCAAAAGCGAATATTTTATTAGAAATTCAATAAAAAAATGATTTTTTCATGGGGTGTCCCATACATGAAAAAGAAGACGAAAAAAAGTTCTTACCCTGGAATGTGGGGTATCATTGTCCAAAGCTCATTGAGTAGGGAACAAATATATTTTCAATTCTTTTTTTATCTTTAAAAATAAATAAATGACTGGACGTCAAAATTGTTAGTTTTGTCAGCGGGGTCTATCTCAAAAACTAAACTATTTAGGAATTTGGAATTTCTGTTGTCTGAATTGGAAGTGTCCAGTTGGACTTTCATTTATTTCTTAACAGTGCAGTTGGTACAGTGATGTCCGTTGATAAAAATGAATCAGATGATAAAAAAAAAAATACTTATGCTGCTTCCAACGACTCAAAATTGCTTGAAAACTTCTAAGAGTCAAGTCATACTCAAAAGAGAAACAAAAATAAAAACCTACGCTGCAGGAAAGCTCGAAAAAAAGAATGTTTAATCCTTTTGTCAGGTGATAAAAATCAATCAGATAAAAAAAAATACTCATTCTGCTTTGAATGACTCCCAATTGCTTCGGACAACTTCTAAGAGTAAAGTAAAGAGAAGACATAAGCTACGCTACAAGAAAGCTCGAAAAGAAGATGTTATCCTTATGTAAAGTGATAAAAATCAATCAGATAATAAAAAAATATTTATGCAGGTCTGACTGACTTCCAATTGCTGTAAAAAAAGTCTAACAGTAAAGTTACATACACAAAAGAGAAAGAAAATAAAACCTGGACCACAGGAAAGCTCGAGAAAAAAAAATGAATAAAAAATCTTTTTGTCAAGTGATAAAAATCAATCAGTAAAAAAAAAATACTCATTCTGGTTTAAATGACTCCCAAATGCTTTGGAAAACTTCTAAGAGTAAAGTAACATATACAAAAGAGAACAAAAAATTACAAACTACGCGACAGAAGAGCTCGAAAAAAAAAATTGAAGAATCCTTCTGTCAGGTGATAAAAATCAATCAGATTATAAAAAAATACTCATGCTGATCTAAATGACTCCCAATGGCTCCGAAAAAAAACCTCTAACAGTAAAGTACATGAACAAAAGAAATAAATAAATAAAAAACAATGCTACTGTAAAACTCGAGGGCGGGGGGGAGGGGTACAGGCTTAATTTTTGTACAGTAAAAAAGATCGTAGTTCATGCATGGGGGTCATTTGCATAGGTATGAATACGAGGCATCAAGATTTCCTTTTCAGACGTCACTTTTTGGGCCACCCTGTACGTATAGCCGTATATATTTATACATCGCAGCTTGCAAAAGCTCTTTCGCGCGCACGCAAATTTTCCAGCATTCTCTATTCGCTGTTTCGCCGTTTCATTAGGCGACGGTACGTGGTCTCTCCGTGATAAGCTTAAATTCGTACTCTATATATATATATATATACAGGGTGTCTGGCACGTGGACCGAAACAATTTTGTGAGGGATTGGGTAGGTCATTTGCTATTTTTTTCATCCTTAGAACCTATGTCGTAAGTGTCACGGTAATTGAGATATGATTTTTTTTTCGTTTTTCTTTTAATTACCCGAAATTTCGTCTTCAAATCGTCATAACTTTTTTGTTTGTGATTGTAATAGCACGAAATAACTTTTGTTTCATGCGTACGGAGTAAAGAAGGTCAATTTGAGGAAAATTTATAACTGAAATTTAATAAAAACATTGGAAACATAAAAAGTCTTTTTTTAACCCTAAACGTGGCAAACTAGTATTAGTTTTAGTTTTTTTCTTATAATGAATTTAAAAGTTGATATTTTTCATACATTTAAACATTTTTAAGACTTTGCCAGCTCATGAGTCATTTTTTTGACAAAATTTTTTATCAAATAATGCTTTACTTATAATAAACTTAAATTGCAGAATACAACAAAAGTTATTTCGTGCTATTACAACCACAAAGAAAATAATTATGACGATTGAAAGGCGAAATTTCGGGTAATAAAAAAAAACGAAAAAAAAAATCATATCTCGGGGATACTACGATATCCGAGGCGTCAGGTTTTGATCGTTGATTCTTGATATTTGAACCAAAATAATGAGAATTTCAAGAATAAAAAATCTGCCGTTTCGGCTTCCTTAAGGAATTATGAGCGCTTTTAGCGGTAATTGGAAATACGTCAAAATTCAACGATTATTATTGGCTCATGAGTACAATATGTTTATTTTATGACAAATAATGGAAATTGACCGGGCGATCTTCAAAAAGTATTTCTTTAGTATTGCCTGAAGGGCAAAAAATTATTCTCTTATTTGGTCGAGACCCAAGAAGTGATACTTTAATATAGTACACTATTTTTTCGAGCTTCTCTATTGGCAAGATGCTATGTACGTGGAAGGTGTGTCGGACCGCGAAAGGTGTTTATTACTGGAGCGCGGGGGGTCCGAGGGGTGCAACCCCCCCGTCGGGGTTAAGGGGGAGAGCCATTTGGGGCCCCGGCGGGGGCGGAGCCCCCCAAGGACACTAAACGCAGCATTTATATGATTTTCAACATAAATTCCGAGATTGTAATGCTTTATTTATTTATATTATTTGTTTATTTATAACAATAAAAATTGTTCTATATAACTACTACACCTAATTACTAAACGATATATTTTACATAAACTTAGAGCCTTACAAGTCCAAAGTGTGATGAACCGTACACTTTCAATCCCTCTTCGGACTCCTAGCGATTAAAAGTACTACTTTACTCTCTGTTTAGTCGCGCCTATAAGCGAGAAAAACATGGCAGTGGTATTAAATAGTACATTATGACACGAGGACGAAAAACCTTTTTTTAACCTCGTGTGAGTTTGCAGCACGAGCCAAAAGCGAGTGTTGCAATCACACGAGGTGAGAAAAAGTTTTTTTTCGTCGAGAATTATACGAAATTTTATTGTACGCGGTGTGAAAATGGGCTTTTTTACGTACGCTTCGCGGTACGTAAAACGTTCATTATCGTACCGAGTAGCATAAAATACATTTTTGGCTTCTGAGACACTGTTGAGAATTACCTCCAAGTTACCTTGCCTGATGTTCCTTGAAATGTTGAAATTCGAAGAAAAAAAAAAAACGTCATTTTTGATAACTAAGGAAAAATTCTAATTTTAACGCAAAATAAGCGAAATATTAACTTTTATCACTCTTCATATTTTGTTTATTTGGACTCGATAAGCCTAAATTCACCGTCAAATCTTGGCGCCTCGGATATCGTACTCTTGCCCGTATCTCAATTACCGTGACACTTAGGATATAGGATCTAAGGGTGAAAAAATTAGCAAATGTTCACCCAATCCCCCAAAAAAATTGTGTCGGTCCATGCACCAAACACCCTGTATATATATATATATATATATATATATATGCATTGGGCCTTTCTCCCCCCCCCATCCCGAGGCCCTCGCACGAACGGACCATGCCATCCGGCAAATATTACGGTACAAACCGAGAAACCTGCCACGACCAGAGCGAGTTTGTATATCATAAGCGACGACGTCTCCATTTTTCCCTCGCGATATAAAACCGCACTCTTCCGAAATACAATGCCGCGACGATATAAAGTACGCGTCTCCGATTTACCCTGAGAAACTCTCACTCCCGTTGTGGTCGCGACGAGAGGTGTATCGTATGACCCTTGTTTGAACGTGTATATAATGTACCTATTGGTAACGGCGGGGGTGGGGGGGGGGGGGGGGGTGGTTAAGGGGGTGGGGGAAGTCTCGTCTTACCAAATGCTGGACCGGAAAGACGTTGAGAAAGTTTTCTCGCGCGTGGCTATCGGATTTCCGGTGTAGAAAGGGAGAGTGCTCCTGTCGGTTTGCTTTATGTTTACGCCCACACAAATATACACAATTTTGACATCTCTCTCTCTCTCTCTCTCTCTCTCTCTCTCTCTCTCTCTCTCTCTCTCTCTCCTTCTCTCTTTTTTTAGGGTAATCTTAGGTTCTTAATCAAGTTTTTACTTACATTTTGATTTTTTTATATTTTTCCTCCCATCCCATCACAATTTGCATCTTTTATTTATTTATTTTTTATATCGAATCGTTTATTTTTGTATGGTTTTGTATTATATTGAATCCTTATGTCTTTAATTTCTGTTCATTTTGTGTACTTTTTCTGCATTATATCGAATCCTCATTTAAATATTTTCCGTTTATTTTTGTTTTACATGCATTTTTGTATTTCAGTTGATATTTAAATTTTCCCTTGTTTTTTTTTTATTTGTGGTTTTATAATTTGTTCGAGAGATGAACTAGGACATAATAAAAATAATCAACCAATCAATCTCTTTCTCTGTCTGTCTCTCTCTCTCTCTCTCTCTCTCTCTCTCTCTCTCTCTCTCTCTCTCTCTCTCTTTTAGATTAATCTTAGGTTCTTAATCAAGTTTCTGCTTACATTTTGATTTTTTTGTTATATTTTTTCTCCTATATCATCATAACTTGCATCGTTTATTTATTGTTTTTATATAGAATGATTAATTTTTGCATTATTTTTTATCATTTTGTATTATCTTGAATCCTTATGTTTTTAATTTCTGTTCATTTTGTGTATTATTTTTGCATTATATCGATTTCTCATTTAAATTTCTTCTATTTATTTTTATCTTACATGAAATTTTTATTTCTGTTGATTTTTAAATTTTTCATTGATTTTTATTTGTAGTTTTATAACTTGTTCGAGAATTGAATGAGGACATAATAAAAATAATCAACCAAGCAGTCTCTTTCTCTGTTCCTCTCTCTTTCTCTCTCGATCTCTCTCTTCTCTCTCTCTCTCTCTCTCTCTCTCTCTCTCTCTCTCTCTCTCTCTCTCTCTCTCTCCCCCTCTCTCTCTTTTGACTATGCTAACCAGTCACATTTATCCATTCATTCATCAGAGACTATTTTTCTTACAGGTTTGGTAATTTTATTTTTCGAAATTTCGAACGTTTTAATTTTTTCTCTATTCTTAAGCTTGCAAATTAATTTTAGACTTATGATTTAATTCGTTGCTTACATTTTTATTTCTCTTTATTATTTTTTATTTTTCATTATTTTGTTTTTATATCGTATCCTTATATTTTTTTAGGCCCATTTATTTTCATGTTATTTTTGTTTTATTATATCGAATCCTCATTTCTTGTATCTTCGTTTATTTTTCGAATACAAGTCGACTATGGAATAATTCATGATCCTCGATGTTACTCGAGAGGCTTGCGAACAAAATTCTCTTTTCTTCGCTTCTCTTCACTCGTTTCGCCATCCGCGTTACATCGGTGCACAGCATCATCGCCGAGACATCGAAGATTGTACCAAACAATAGAAAAAAAATCTCACACACACACACGCATAAACACACACACACACAGACACACGGGAGAAAAGAAACTTTCAAATATTGCGAGAGATGACAAGAGATGCGAGTAAAGAGCCTGCTTGGACAAAGGGGCCGCGCAGGATATCTGACTTTCGAAGGACCGGAAAACATTTCCGATTCAGGGTGAGATATACGGCGGAAAAAGCTTTATATGAGAACTATCGACAAGGGAGAAACGATGAGATAGAGCGAACCCTCCAGGAGAAGAAACAATCCCTACTGTATATATATATATATATATATAGTAGCTTTTGCCCGCGACTTGGTCCGCGTGGACTTTAGGATTTGATCCAGAGAGGAAATAACCAAAGAGAGAAAAAATCTCTAAAAAGCACACAGAAAAAATGCAAGGTGTGTAAATACTTTTTTAACCCCACAAATTAATTCGGTCCATTTTTTTGTGGTAAAAAATCAATTTATTTCAAAATAAAAGCTATGAATAGATTAATCAAAGTATTGTCCATCGCTGGCTACTACTTTTTACCACCTCTCAAGCAATTTTCGAATTCCATCTCGAACAAAAAGTCTCGTCTTTTGAGACGATCCAAGTTTTGAGCCAATTTTCGATTTCTGCGAAAGAAGTGAACCGGTGAGCTGCTAAATCCTGCTGCATCCGTCGGAACAACCAGTAATCAGAAGGAGCAATGTCCGGAGAATACGGCGGGTGCGGTAAAATATCCCATTTGAGCGTTTCCAAATATTTTTTTACGACTTTTGCGACATGAGGCCGAGCGTTGTCATGCAGAAGAATAATTTTGTCATGTCTTTGCTCGTATTCCGGCCGTTTTTTCTCGTAATGCACGGCTCAAACGAATCAATTGTATTCTATACCGATCGCCCGTAATGGATTCGCCAGATTGTAGCAGCTCATTGGCTCATTTGGCTGTCCAGGGCGAGGCTTGTCTTCAACGCTGAAATCACCGTTCTTAAAGCATCGAAACCATTCCATACATGATTTATCAGTTGGAGCATCATCACCATAAACTTCAACAAGCATTCGATGCGCTTCAGCTGCACTTTTCTTCCAATTAAAGCAGAAAAGTAAAACTTCCCGCAAATGCTGCTCAGTTAACACAAAATTTGACATTTTCAACACAGTAAAAACAAGGTTTTTCATGGAACTCAAAGCGATATCAACTGAATGTTATTGACAGATGTCTAACCTCTCTGAAGCCACCGAAATCAGCTGTCACTATGAAACATTCATAACAGCCAGAGCCATCTCTTGAAAACGGACCGAATTAATTTGTACTCCCAATAATAAAACTAATGGTAATAAACACAAAAATTTGAGAGAAAAATAGAAAATATACTATAAAATAAATCTATAGAAAATTCGAATTAAGAAAGGGCGAGAAAGGGGGAAGGGAAGAATGATTGGAGTCAAAAAGAGAGAGAGAGAGAGAGAGGGAGAGAGAGAGAAAATACAATATATAAAATTTCCATACACTTCGCGTACGTATAGGCAACAACTGTTTGCGCCCTTTGACATGGATTGTGAACAGCTCATGGGGAAAGGTCGCGGAACACCCTTTGCCATTTTTTTTTCGTTTTCTCTGCTATTTTCCTTTCATATTTGTTAATTTTTTTGCTTTTTTTTCCATTTTTTGTCACTCTGCTCTCGTCTTCTCTCTCTCTCTCTCTCTCTCTCTCTCTCTCTCTCTCTCTCTCTCTCTCTCTCTCTCTCTCTCTCTCTCTCTCGCCCTCTCGTTTTTGTGCTCTTTACGCCGAGCAGGTTCTCGCAGGTATACACAGACCTATATACCAAACACACGTGTTCTCTCTTTTCTCACCGCTTATATATGTATAAAGGGTGTCCCGTTTATAATTCCGCTGAGGTAATTCGGGGCCATTTAAATAAGATTCCGATAGATTTGGTGCAACGTTTTTTTTTAGTCCGTTTTTATGGTGAAACTGTGATTGTGAATACGACGGAGACTACTCCAGAATCGTTGAGGATCAAATTTTTCCGGTTATTATTAGTAAACATGCAATAAATAAAATATTTACCACAAACTTGAAACTTTAGGATCGACAATACGAATATTCAACATAAGTTAACATAAATCACAACAGCCTTGGGGTAACATAAATTCTCTTGACTCTTCGTTGACCCTGAAGAAGTAGTCGTACCTCCTTAATTAAATTAACAAATTGAAGAAATTTTTCGTTATTGGACAGTTGAAACAGATGTACAGTCATTGACGAAACGTCAGTCAAGCACACGCCAATATCGTCGAATTTTACTTTAATTGTTATTAAAAGTTGAAAATTAACATTTCTAAGTGTTAATTTATCATTAAATTAGCTATTTGCAAGGTTTACGGAGGGTGCTCAGGATCTTTGCGGGACAGGCGACAAGAGGGGAACGCCTATGCTTAAACAGTGGTACCCGTAACGTCTGCCAACCTCGAATGATCAAATTTTCGGTTACGTAAAATAAACAAATTTCAACTAATAAATATGTGGAATGCATATAATTGACTCTTCAAAAAGGTTATTAATCGTTTTTTTGTTTGTTGACAACGCGAATACGTTATTAACCAAATTGAAATGCGGCAAACGCGTAATTTAGTTTTCGGTAAGTGCTCTCACAAGATTGTCAGATACGAACGCCACATAGTGAGCGCTCATCTGTCATCTGATGGAAAGGAAAAAACCGAAATGAAAAACAGTATAATCTATACGGTTGAAGCAAATACAAAATGGACAAAAAAGCGAAAAACGTAGTAGTTGAGGGAGAAAATCAATTCGCAGTCGAGGTACGACGCATAATTGATTTCGAGGTTATGTCAGAACACATGCATTGCAGCTTCGGTCACGAGGAGTTATGGATAAAGAATATCGAACATGAAGAAAGACATGAAAAATAACTTTGTTGGTATAATAAGGAACAAAAATAACAATAGTGATAATAAATATTTAAATATACACTTTATGAATAATAATAATCTTTATGAAACCGTCGTAAGAAATTTGTAACGAGGAAGCAATACGTTTGTGCGTTTCAAATTGTCGCGCCTATTCAAGATGGCCGATTTGACAGCAACGTTGCCACGTGTCTTAGCGCGCTTTATCGTTTTACTCAAATCAGCTACAATTTTCTGTTTTTTTTTTCGAAAATATATCGATAACGAGGGAGACAAAACGCTTCACTCCTAGTTTAAATCATTCATAAATATATTAACAATTTCTTCCGCCTATTTGTATTCAATTTTCATCATTTTTATTATGTTGCAAGAGTCGTATAAGAATTATCGTATAGCTTTTGCTATGTCGCCTGTGTATAGGAGCCCAACTTCAATAATTAATTGCTCAACAATCATGCAGACGAATGACTTGAAATTGTGCACGGAGTCGTAATACCTGTTCACAAATATCCTCAATTAATTTCAGCAACGTCTCATTATTACGCAATAGCTGAGGAACTTCCTTAAACATGTACATGTTGATCTAGACTTGTATTAGGTGTATGACTTAATTTTTACAGATTTTTCAGCAAATTTATTTAATATAAAAAAAATAGAGACCAACGAACTTAATCTTGGAAATATTGTCCATCGTTTTCTATGACCTTGCGCCATCTCTCAGGTAACATACGAATGCCGTCGCGAAAGAAACTTGCAGGCTTCGAGGTGACAAAGTCATCGACGAATTTACGCACATCGTCCAGCGTTTTGAACTGTTTATCCACTAAGGCGCGCTGCATTGACCGGAACAACTGGTAGTCGGATGGGGCCAAGTCTGATAAATATGCCGTGAGCGGGAGAACTTCCCATCCCAAGTTCAAAAGGGTCTTCTGAGTCGCGCGAGCAACGTGAGGTCGAGCGTTGTCATGCAAGCAGTATGACTTGCCTGCTGCATTGCCCAGTAAATAGCCTTTTCTGATCAAGTTCTTCGCTCAGTTTGTTCAATTGTCGGCTGTAGCGTTCCGCAGTCACCGTCTGACGAGTTTCCAGGAGTTCGTAATAAAGCACACCCTTCATATCCTGTCCAGGGCGCGGCTGGTCACTAAGATCGAAATCACCACTTCTAAAACGTTTTAACCAATAATTACACGTTTCATAAGACACAACGTCGGCACCAAGAACACTACAAATTGATTCCCGTGCTTTAGAAGCATTTTTTTTCATGTTGGAATTCGTATAAAATGCAGTGCCGAATGTGCTGATTATCAGTTGCCATCGTAAACTCTGCTATTCCGAGAGGTTATGTAACTCACGTAGACTTGTCGTTCGGTGTTCTGAAATCTTGCGTCCGATCCTTTCAAAACCATGAAAGACCGCGAAAATATTTCTATTTTAAATATAATTTTAAGCTGGAAGAAAAAATCTGTAAACATTAAGTCGTACACCTAATAAATCATCGATTCGCCCATTTTGGACTAACTTTTTGCCCGACGATCTATCCAGTAATACCCTTAAAAGCCTTCAACACTTAATCCGAGACACCCTGTATATGCCGCTAAATCCCTAGGTATTCTCCACCTCCAGCCCTTTCGATCTCCCTCCCACGCAGCTGCTTTCCCTCTCGTGCCCTCGTATATTGATTATATAAGCGACTGAGCATATACTAACTGCGCTAAAAACATGCCGCACCGCACGCGGCTATACCGCGTGCGTGTGTATACGGGGCGATCCCGAAAACCCCACACACCACTTCACTGAAAACATCATTGAGGAGACAACTTGGCCCCGCGAACTTCCCTTGTCCCTTTGCCCTTGCCCCGAGCGCGTCCGGGATTCTCGACGCGAGGCCGAGTACGGGTGTACCGAGCTACGAACATTCGGAGACGTACCGGTGAAAATAGGGGAATGTGTGCATACCGATCTTCGAAAGTTGCCCGGAGGCATTCGAAGGATCCGCCGATCCCTCTTAATGTACTGTCTCGTGACCCTTCCTGCTCCACCCCTTCTTCAATGCTCTTGATCTTCTTCACTTACTTGGCCTCTTCCTGCTCCCTCTACTATTCTTTATGGTCCGCGTGCTCCAGCTGCTTTTTCTCTGCTTAGTGCCCTTCCTCGTCACCTTCTCCTCGAAGGTTCTTGATCTTCTCTTCCTCGTGCCTTTCCTGCTCCTCCTCGCCTACTTTGAAGTTCTTGTCCTCTGGCTTCTTCTTTGGTTCGTTGACTTTCCTCCTCATCTTTTTCTTGAAGGTTCTTGACCTGCTCGGCTCCTCCCTTTCGTTTTCTTCAGGGCTGTTGCTCTTCTTCTAATCCTTCTATTTCGGAGACCTTCATCCTTCTCCTCACTTTCTTTAAGGTTGTTGTTATTGTTTTTCTCTTCCTCGTCCTCTTCCTGCACCTTCTACTCTTCTTTATGGTCCTTGTGCTCCAGCTGCTTTTTCTCTGCTTAGTGCCCTTCCTCGTCACCTTCTCCTCGAAGGTTCTTGATCTTCTCTTCCTCGTGCCTTTCCTGCTCCTCCTCGCCTTCTTTGAAGTTCTTGTCCTCTGGATTCTTCTTTGGTTCGTTGAGCTTCCTCCTCATCTTTCTCTTGAAGGTTCTTGACCTGCTCGGCTCCTCCCTTTCCTCTTCTTCAGGGGAAGAAGAGGAAAGTTGCTCTTCTGTTAATCTGTCTATTTCCAGGACCTTTATCCTTCTCCTCGCTTTCCCCAAGGTCCTTGTTATTGTTTTTCTCTTCCTCGTCCTCTTCCTGCTCCTTCTACTCTTCTTTATGGTCCTCGTGCTCCAGCTGCTTTTTCTCTGCTTAGTGACCTTTCTACTCACCTTCTCATCGAAGATTCTTGACCTACTCTTCCTCGTGCCCTTCCTACTCCTCCTCCCCTTCTTTGAGCTCCTCGTCCTCTGGCTTCTTCTTCTCAAGCTTGTGTCCTTCCTCCTGTTCTTTTTCGTGAAGGTTCTTCACTTCCTTCGCTTCCTTCTTACTCCTCCCTACTCCTCCCCCTCTTCTTCTTATTTTTTCTTAAGAAATTCTTATTTTTCTTTTCCCTTTCTCTGTCGGCCCTTTTCTGCTCAATTCCCTCTTCTACGAGATTTCCATCGTACTCCACCGCTTCTTCAATGTTCTTGCTCTGCTCCTTCCCTCTCTCGTCTCCTTCTTCTCCTCCTCCGGTTGAATGTCCTTGCCCTCCTCTACTTCTTTTTGACCTCGTCCTCCTCCGTCGTTTCATCAATATCATTTTTCCTTTCTTCCTCCTCCCGCTCTCATATCTCTCTCTCTCTCTCTCTGGCGTCAATTAATCCCTCTGCAGCTTCTCCCTTGCTCTTCTTCCGCTTCGTCCTTTTCTTCTGTCAAACTCTCCTCCCTCAACTGATCCCTCCCTTCGGCCTTCTTCCCCACCTACCCCTCCCCTGGCTCATAATACTTCTCCTACTCCCCCTCCTCCAATCCCTCTTCCGCCTCCACCAACCTTTTCTCTTTTTCACCTCCCCCTCCTCCTCTTTCCTCGCCTCCTTCTCTCACTTCACGCAAATGTTCGGCCTACCGTGCTCACGTCATTTCGGTACGAGAGAAAACAAAAGGCAAAAAAGTGGCGAAACAAAATGAGCGATGAAAAGCTCTCGGGAGGATTCGCAGAACGTCACTAGCCGAGTCGAGCAACGATTTATCACAATCCAGCGACACACCAGGGACCCCCCGTGGCCTCGCGAATTATTATAATCCACTCCTATGATACTAGACACGTTCGACCAAATGGTCCAACCACCCGGCCCACCCCCGTCCTTTCCGCCCCCACCCCCCTGTCTCGCTCTTTCTTTGCGACGTATAGGAAAGAGACAGGCAACGAGGGAGAGTAAGGGAAAATGCCATAGGGGGCGAAAGTGTCGACATCAACGAAAAGGGAGAGCGGTACGGCGAACAAGACCTCACGGCTGTCTTTGTGGCAAACAAATGCGTTTACGTGCAACGCATTGTTGGGCAAACCTATTTATTCGCGTGCTAAACATATGCATATATAGGGTGTACCTTTCAACTTGGCACAACGAAATATTACGATAAGTAGATAAGTAGGGTAGATTGGGATACGGTTTCCGTTGATCGCTCATAACGTTGCAATTATGTTACAAGACGTGCAAATAAAATGCTTTACATTAAGGGGCCAGTCCACTTTGGAGCCACGAAAAAAAGGCTATTTTCGCGATTTTTTTTTCAGGATTTTATAAAAGATATGAATATAAAAGTTGTTGGGCTTGATAAATAAAGTCTTGAACTACATAAAAAAAAAAATTTAATTCATTTTTATTCATTTTTAAGTACAAAAACTTTAACGTAACGCCTCAAAAATAGGTGGGCTAGGTAGCTCCATCACAACTCGGCAACGGCTTGTCTGAAACAAAAAAATCAAAGTCCATTAGATTCAGTATGACGCCAGCTACAAAATGACCCTCGGCTATAAAGTTTTATCAAAAAATAAAAAAATGGCAGATGAAAAACGAAAAAAGTAAAAAAAAAACGCGTTTTTTTCGCAGTTTTTCGCAACAAAAAAAATAGTAAAAATCAAAATTTTAAAACCATCGAGGGTCATCTTGCTGCGAATCGTGTTTACAATATGTGGTTCAAATTTCAAGAGAATCGGTTTATTAGTTTTAGAGATACGATGGAGCTAGATTTTGAAGACGTTGTTTCGAGAAAAACGCGTTTGAAGTTTGTACTATGAAAAACTCTTACCTAAACTCAATCGGCAATTCCTGCACCGTACAAAATCCCTTCTGATTGCTCACCATCGTCGATTTCTTCAAGTCTTGCTTGCTTTCGATTTTTTGAAATTTTCAAAGTGGACTGGCCCCTTAAAGACTGAACAGCTGCTTTCAAATCGAAATCGGAATTATATGCCCATCTCTTTAAGAATATGCGATAAAGCTCGTTTTGTAAAACGTGTGCCGCTGTTACAACCGTACCCATTCAAATCACACACAGTGCATTCATGTAGTTACTTTTTTAAAATTATGAACACGTATCAAGGTACATTAAAATTACTCTAGTATGGCACTGTTTATTATTATTTAGGTAACATTTTTATAGTCTTATATAATCAGTCTGCAACATTAATGAGATGAACATTGACATATTTATTATTTTTATCTTAAGGCCTTAGGCCACTCTAGGATTTTCCAAAAATCGATTTTTTTATTAAACATGTACCTTAGTACATATAAAATTATATTCCAAAAGATTGTGGGTGTGAAAAAATTCTAAGTACTCGATTTTCGAATTCTAGCGCAACCCCTCTTGATTCATGTCGTGACTTTCTACTAAGTTTGAACGCGTTTATCTCAAAACTACATTTTCAAGTCGACCAGACTCATAACTCAAACAAATTTCAACCGATTTACTTGAAATTTTGAGGGCTTACGTACATCTGAGACGGCTAAAAGTAAGGTTATGTTGAAGAATTTTTTTTGTATATAAAACTGAATTTTATTGAACAACCATGATATACATTTTAAAATGTGATATTTTATCTACATTGTGTGAAAATTTGGTTGAAAAATTTCAAACGGAAAAAAAGTTACAGTCGTTTTCCTGGGACGTGTTTTTGTTGACAGCGTTTGCAGTACCAGACGTGCCTCTGCCATTTTTTGTCTAAAAAAAATCTTTGTTTCTCAAAGTAGATAGATAAAACTAGTAATTATCGAGCCGGAATTTAAAAATGTAATTTTTTTCGGGTCATGGCAGTCACTGGAATAAAACAGGCGATTTTTCGCCTCAAAATTGTTCGGTACTTGTGATGAAAAAAAAAAAAAAACTATGCCAGGTATCGAAAAAACGGCTCGATAAGTACTAGATTATTGTGTGAAGCATAACTATGCATAAAAAAAAAAGGTAAATTGACCTTGAATTGACCTTGAAAATTGTCAGCAAAAAGCAAATATTCAACATCATGATTTTCGCTTCTCAAAACTATGCGACTTTTGGTTGAAACGTATTTGCCTAAAATGCATTTCTCTCGAGATATTTTATTCTGCCAACTCCAATGGTACACCCTGTGAGTCTTCCCTCTCGCGTATAGGGATGAACACCCACATCAACGCGATTCGATTTGGTCTTTATGGCATACAAACACGCGAGTATCGCATATCCATCTAACTTTTCCCATTGACCAAAATCCCCGCGGAGAGCTACAAGAAAATATGTGCCGCGTTAATTGTTTTCGTTTCTTCGCCCCACATTTGGTGGAGATTCGGTAATAATCGTGGACTCGACCACATGTGAACGTCAGGAAGAGCGAGGCATTTCGAGATAAAAAAAACAATCATTATGCACAGTTGCTTTAATCATTGGCGTAGCCAGGGAGTGCCCCCACTCCCCTCCCCCTAGAAAAAATTGTCGAAAATAATTGAAATCAAATAATCGATTAATTTTATTGAAGTTTCACCCAAGCAAGGATAAACAAAATAATTTTATTCCACTCTGTACGAAATGGTGACGGAATCTACCCATTCCGATAGATTTGATGCAACGTTTTTTTAGTCCGTTTTTATGGTGATACGCTCGTTGTGAATATCAGAGTCGTTGAGGTTCTAATTTTTTTAGTTTTTATTAGGTGTAGTAAAAAGAAATCCATTGTTTTTGCAATAGATGGCTTTGGTAATCTGTATCGCGCGTTGTATAAGTGCGATCGGATTACGCTAGACGGCGTTAGAAAGATAAGATTTCGTACTAAAATAAACATCTCAGACAGTTTTGTGATTGCTCGACTCAATATTGTTTGAACGCGCGTCAAAGATGGCCACCAGGAAAGTGAAAATATGCCATAATTTACAGTTTTTCTTCGATAAAGGCGATAACGCAAGCCAGGCGGCTGAAAATGTCGATAGTGTTTATGGTCCTGATACTGTAACAGCCATTCACGCGCAAGTTTGGTTTCGTCGATTCGGTTCCGGTAATTTTTATGTCAAAGATGCACCACGCTCTGGAAGGCCAATTGTCGAAAATGTCGATAAAATAATGGAAATCGTCGAGTCCGACCGTCATGTAAGCACTGTTTCGATTGCCAAGGAGCTAAACATTGCACAAAAGACCGTTTGGAACTACTTGAATAAGGCTGGATACAAAAAGAAGTTCGATGTATGGGTGCCACACGAGTCAACGCAAAAAAACCTCATGGACCGAATTTCCATCTGCGAATCGCTGCTGAATCGCAACAAAATCGACCCATTTCTGAAGCGGATGGTGACTGGTGATGAAAAGTGGGTCACTTACGACAACGTCAAGCGAAAACGGTCGTGGTCGAATCGCGGTGAGCCGGCGCAAACGGTGGCCAAGCCAGGATTGACGGTCAGGAAGATTTTGCTGTGTGTTTGGTGGGATTGGCAGGGAATCATCTACTATGAGCTGCTCCTCTACGACCAAACTCTTAATTCGGACCTGTACTGTCAACAATTGGACCGTCTGAAGGAAGCAATCGCCGAGAAGCGGCCAGCTTTGGCCAATAGGAGAGGAATTGTGTTCCATCAGGACAACGCCAGGCCACACACATCGATAGTGACTCGCCAGAAGCTCCGGGAGCTTGATTGGGAGGTTCTTATGCATCCACCTTATAGTCCGGATCTGGCACCAAGTGATTACCACCTGTTCCTGTCTATGGCGAATGATTTTGCTGGTGAAAAATTCGCCTCAAGAGAAGCTTGTGAAAATCGACTGTCCCAGTTTTTTGCCAATAGGGACGAGGGTTTCTATGAGAAAGGCATAATGAAATTACCTTCAAAGTGGCAACAAGTTATCGATCAAAACGGTGCATATTTGACCTAAATCCGATCATTCTAACTATGCTAAATAAAGCCTTCAATTTCATGCAAAAATAATGGATTTCTTTTTACTACACCTTATATTAGTAAATATGCAATGAATAAAATATTTACCACAAATTTGGCACTTTGAGATCGATAATACGAATATTCAATATAAGTTTACATAAATTAGAACACACGTGGGGTAACATAAATTTAGTCTCTTTGTTGACCTCGAGTCCATTGTAGCTTCTTAACAGAGGCTACACTGGACCAAATGGAGGCCTCTTCATGAACTCGACAAATGGGGTTTGTTAGGTTCAACGGAGGCTGTCAACTTGTGCATTACATAAGAAATGGCTCCTGCGAGTGTTCGGAAAAGGCGATAAATTTTCACTCGATATATGTTTCGTGGTATTCCAACGAATTGGCAAAATTTCTCAATCCAATTTATCCTGTTACTAGAGGGGTGAGAGTACGTGCGCACGAGCATCGAAAATCGGTCAAATGTATAAGCTCTATCGATCAATGGATATATATATATACAGACATAAGAAGCATTGTGAGAAGGAGCAAACTCGTATACGGTTACGCTCAGATATACCACTTAATTGTTTTCACGCTGTTAATAACGGTATACGATATATATATATATATATATATATATATATATATATATATATATATATATATATATATATATATATATATATAGGTATGCGTTTTGAACACACGTGTGGCGTTCATGCAGCATGTGCGTTTCCGGCATAGGCGAGTCTTTCAACCTACGTGACTGTACAATCGTGTGCGTGAATCCTATTAAACGTCCCATGGGCAAAACGTGTCCGCCCGCGTATCCGCAAGCCCCTTCGCCGTTACCTTCTGACCCGCGAGCTTTCCGACTTTGCCTCATTTCGCGATCTCTCTCGCCCCGCACTCCCCCTGTGGCTCTTTCGTGACTGAGGAGCTCGCACGTATAGGGTGTCCTATGTGAAGTGTTTTTAAGACCGTGGAATGCGTCATGGTAAAAAGTAAATTGTTTTTTTTTTAAATTTCATTCAACGAATCGCCCCATTCGATCCATTAATTACAAATAACTTTTAAGAGATTCTCATTCCTTTCGCGCGAGTCCTCTGACACACATACACAGAACCCAACTCATCGTGACATAGCGAGATTTTCGTTTTTTTTTTGTTCTCCTTCCTCGGGTACACTGGAGTAGGGAACAGGACGAGTATCGAGCGAGATGATTTAACGCGCCCGAGAAAAAGATCATTTTCGATGGAACTCTTCGCGGAATATTTAAAAATTTATCAAGATGATGAGCAGAGAAGTAGTGTGAGACGACAACGAGGCAATCCGATTGTCGTGTGAAAAATGAATTTATACTGAAAAAAAAAATCCGTGAACAGATGGATATAGAGCGAGAGATTAGATTATTTTAGATTCAATTGGCTTGGATTGTATTAGATTAGTTCGGATAAGATAAGATGAGATGAGATGAGATGAGATGAGATGAGATGAGATGAGATGGGATGAGATGGGATAAGATGAGATGAGTTGTGATGAGATGAGTTGAGATGAGATGAGATGAGTTGAGATGACATGAGATGAGTTGAGTTGAGATGAGATGAGTTGAGATGAGATGAGTTGAGATGAGATGTGTTGAGATGAGATGAGTTGAGATGAGATGAGATGAGATGAGATGAGATGAGATGAGATGAGATGAGATGAGATGAGATGAGTTGAGTTGAGATGAGATGAGTTGGGATGAGATAAGTTGAGATGAGATGAGATGAGTTGAGAAGAGATGAGATGAGTTGATATGAGATGAGTTGAGATGAGTTGAGATGAGATGAGATGAGATGAGATGAGATGAGATGAGTTGAGATGAGATGAGATGAGATGAGATGAGATGAGATGAGATGAGATGAGATGAGATGAGATGAGATGAGATGAGATGAGATGAGATGAGATGCGATGAGATGAGATGAGATGAGATGAGATGAGATGAGATGAGATGAGATGAGATGAGATGAGATGAGATGAGATGAGTTGAGATGAGATGAGATGAGATGAGATGAGATGAGATGAGATCAGATGGGATGAGATTAGATGAGATAAGATGAGATGGAATAGGGATTAGATTAGATTGGATTAGATTAGATTAGATTAGGTTAGATTAGATCAGACAAGAGTAAAAGAGATTAGCTTGGACCAGATCAGATTCGATTGGATTGGATTGGGATGGGTTGGGTTAGATTGAATTGGATCAGATTGGGTTAGATTGGCTTGGATCAAATTACATTAGACTAGCTTAGATTAGATTATCTTGGATTATATTTATTCGTGCGCTAGGATAAAAACGTCCTCTGGCACACCATCCACATGCTTCGTACAGTAAAATAAAAGGAAAAAAGTCCGACGAAACATGAAAACAAGGCTCTATACAAGACCGAAAGAAAAACGACTATACAAACAAAATGAAAATAAAATCAAGTGTAATATTAAAAACGCAAATACGATAAAAACGCAGATTGAAAGAAGAGAATGAGAGAAACAGACAAAAGGGGAGAGGATCGAGAAACTGGATATACGCAATTAACAACGGATATTTTAACGGACGTCGAAATATCTCTCACGAACCGGAAACGAGCAATTTGGACGGATTTTACATATGGCCATTACGATATCGCGCAATGCCAATGAATTTCCGCGAGCACATTATATGTGTATATATATATATATATATATATATATATATATTTCTGTACAATTCTTTTGGATCCGCTATACACAGACATACAACGCTATAGCTCGAGCTTTTTTATTCCCATATTTTTTTTTCGTTGTCCTTCTCTCTTCAGACTCACCCTCCCCTGCCCAGGGGTCGGGATGCCCGACGTTTTTTTTTTTTTTCTTTTTTTTTTCATTCGCTCGAGGGTCATGACTCGTCCACTCGGCAAACTCGGCGTAACGAGTCCACGTGTGCCAAAACTTGCCGGCGGAAAGACGTGGCGGAGAAGGACTCGAACGAGACGTCGGAGAAAAAAAAAAGGAAAAAAGAAAAAGAGAAGGACCCGCAGCTAGCTAGAACATGGCACAGCACATCCAATACTTATACATATGTAAAGATGTATATATATTTATATATATATATATGTTTGTATGTATACATCTCGGGTACATAGAGCAGACGGAATTCGACAGAGCGAGAACGAAAGTAAGCGAGGGGGATGCGGAGAAAGGATGAGGCCTGACAGCCAATCAATCACTCCCGAAGGGATACACCAGCCCAAGGAGGTGGAGAACGTCCGTCGAATACTTTTCGCGGATTTTTCCCGGACGTCTTGTGCTAATGGAAAATAATTTCCGTCGCTTTGCCAGAGAGAGAGAGAGAGAGAGAGAGAGAGA